>JAMKCH010024880.1:0-21213 GCA_023653785.1 Ophioderma brevispina | reverse complement strand
ATAAGTCGACACAGATCAGGCATTCATTGTGAGACTTGTGTGGAAGTTAATTGATTATTTGACTTCTAAGGTTACAGATGTTGTTGTTCAGAGTGGAAGCATGTTCGTCACATTTTCTGGTAGTAACATACCCCACTTATCCGCAGCCAGTAATTGAACGGAAAATATAAGCAATACACAATCAATTGACCACGGTAGAAGAAATCGCCACTTCATTAATTTCTAACCCATGCAACGATATATTACTCTGCCCTGCCCTCCATTTAAATTACCACAGATAAAAAGCGGAGCGGTTTTTCCATAGGGTGACACCCTTTTCTGACATCCTTTTCTGACACCCTTGATTCGGAAACCTTAACGGAATTTTAAGGAATTAACCACAGGTTTATGTGGGTTATTCCGTTAAGGTTCCGAATTAATAGGGTGTCAGAAAGATGTCAGAACAGGGGTCACCTTTGGAAACACCCATAAATCCACCTGTTCTATTCAACAAAGTTCAAAGTGAATGTATTTTAGTCTGATGTAAAATATTCTTGGCCCGAAACATGGACGTTTATGCTAGGGTCTGCCAAGAGTGTTAGTGTTCACTTTCAGCTCAATTAATGTTCCTACTAAACGGGAAAATATTCTATGATTTCATGTGACCCAAAGATGATTAAAACGATTGAAATGAGTTCGATAGTCTGTTCGGGATCGGGCAATGCAGAGAGAACTAAATAACCCGTGCACATATGGCGTAGATCTACCCTACCCACACATAACATGCATAAGATAATTAAAACACCTTAAAGTCTGACTCAGAGATTTCGAAATATTATTTTTTTGTGTCAAAGAAAAATAAGTCAACTAGAACTATAGATAGCAACCTAAAATGCACAATTCGAAATTTGAAATGAATCGGATTTTTCGTTTTGATGCAGTAAAAATTTATGTGCGTTCTTAAGTCAATAGGCCTACTGGGTATAACAAAAATTCCGGATCCGGAATTTTATAACAAGTTGTGATTCTATATGAAGAATTAGATTTAAGCTAAGCAATTTCACACAGTGGGCTTAGTATATGGACAAGCAATATGTACTGCAAAAAACACGATGTTTTTTGAAAATGAGGGGGCCCTCAGGAAAATCTCTGAGTCGGCCTTTATTTGTATCTGCCAAAGGGGTAGTGTACTTGTGAGCGTTTACACGAAAAGCCTTCTATATCATCTTGTCCTCTGCATATTGATGCATATCGAAGGTTTAAGGCAAAATGGACCCACCTGCAATAGTGCCATGTGTTAGATGGCAATTATAACACTTAATAAAACATAAATGAGAAATGGCAGCTATGGCAGCTGGAGCCTTCTTGCAGTGCACCCTCGATATACAGCAATATACTGCTCGTGTTAGATTATCTATTTGTTTTCGGTGCATTATTTTTCACGAATGCATCGGGCTCGGTTCAGATAATGCACGGGTCATCAGATAATGCAGGGTCATCAGATAATGCACGCGGTTCACCACCAAGTCACAATCAGTTAGCTACTAGAAATACGTCAATCATTTGATACGGACTTACTGCTCAATATCAATAACATACCTGCATCATATTATTACCCTCTACGGAATTAGATCTACAAAATTCTATGGTCAGTCAACTTAAATTTTGTGTTGAAAAAAATATGGTTTCTCGTTAAAGTATTAGTTGAATTCACATGCGCAGACCATTCCAAATAATGTGATTTGATACTGTTTCTTTCCGAAACCGCGTATATATTAATAACGAGAACAAGCTTTTTTGGACTCGCAAACGGACGATACTTCAACATTAATATTTGATCTTAAAATATTAAAATTCCTTATGTTATATTTGTCAAAATTAGAAAGCTTGCAGAAAGTTTAGCTTGCTATACTGAACTTCCCTCCCTCTGTGCCGTGACGTAAGCGCGAGATTTGTTGGGCCCACCAGTAAACCGCACGCGTTGGATAAGCGACGGAGTTTTTACACTCTCGAACAAAGATGGCATAACATTGACGCGTGCGTACAAGCGGAGTCAAGTTATGACATCACTGCAAGGAGGTCGAGAAATGGAGAGTTATATCATGTTGCTATATAATAGTAGGCCTGAGAATTAAGTGGTACTTCAAGAAACCAAAATCACAACTAAAAAATGTCAGATTGCAGAAACCAGTCAGTTTTGACATACATGTCTGCGTGGGTCTTTAACATCTAATACGGTGGGCATTGGAACGTGGTAGAAGAAAATTTATATGAATTTCTATGCCATCGTCACTGATGGGTTTGTTTTGGAAAAAGTAAGGGCAATTTCATTGACCGCGTTTCCGCAACTAATGTGTATGTTTTGAAACTGCCACGGAGGTGCGAGAAAGATTAGCCACTCTAAGACTATTAGAGAGTATGATTTTGATCGCACTTCCACGATCATTTTCAAAACAAACTAATAACAAGAATGCGTCAAGGTCTTTTGGCATTATTTATAGAGTATAACTTTCGACATGTTGGAGTATAGAAGTGTTTTTTAATTATTTTAAAACCTACTCAAAAAGTTAGATAAATTACGTTAAGTCTTATGTTAATGTAATGATTTGATATATTGTTTTCTCAAAGTATATGATGGATAAGGACCACGCCTCAGTGCAGTCGCAGGATAATCACACGTGACCGTATGGGTCAGTGCGGCAGCACTCGAGCCTCCGGCTTTCGTGCTGCCTGCATGACCATACGGTAGCGTGCGATAATCCTGTCGAATGCACTAGGCTAGGTTCCTTATCCTTATCATAAGACTCATGATTGACTTCCAAATGTGGGTCTTAGTTGTTAATGGCTGAATTCTTGCACACGCGTAGTAGTGGAACAAGTAGTATCATCCAGATCAGATATCGCTGTATTATGATTTCCGTAACATTTTGTCGCCTTGGACACGTTTTATATCGAATTCACCAATTAGATTACAAATATAGACTACCATTATTATATTTAAAAAAGTATGAATTCAGTCTCTGCCACACATCCTTCAAACATGCAGTTATTCCCTTTAAGGCTGTCGAATGAATTCACAAGGTGGTTTTCATACAGTGAGAAGAGGAGTGACTTGTACATGAAACAATTAGAGTAATTTACAAAACAATTCATCCTGAAAGCTGCCCGATGATGCAATGTCAACATGTTTATAGGGCCTATTTGTATGATTCGCTAAGCTATAACTCTTGCAACATGCCTCAGGTCTCGAAGTTACGAATTAGCGGCTACGCTCACACTGTAGTAAGGCACTCGAACTCTGTACACGGTATCATTGCTGTATGCTTCGCATAAACAGACGGTATTTGCGGTGCGAATCCACCATTCTTGTGCTCAGAACCACCAATCTCCGAATCAACTGTTAATTTCGTAATACTACATTAAGGGTTCATCAACGTAAATTTGGTTGTTTCGAAAACGCATGACACGCGGCTAATCTCAGCTATGAAATTCCCGGTAAGCTTATCCCAATATGGCCATTTCAAAGTTGAATTGGTTAAATCTTTGCTCGTTTCATCACCGCGCAAAAACCGTGCTTTGTTGCCTTTAACAGATCAAGATTGGGTTTTTAATGCTCGCACAAAACGGTTAGTATAAAACGCAACAGAGAAGCAGAATGGGCAAAAAACGAGCAAAAGACCGAGCAAAAACAAAAAAATACAGAATGAACAGAAAACAGATGGAGCAAACGCGCAGATTTGAGCAGAAAAGCAGACGCGACAAAATAGGCAGAAAAGCAAAATCGGCTGATATGCAGAAATCAGAATGAGCCAAAAGCAGTGCAATGGGCAAGCCAGAAAGGGCCCCAAAACGTCATCCCGGGCTATATCGCCCAATATTTTGATGATAGGAGCGAAGGGGATATAGAGAGGAGCCAAACCAAAGTGTTTCTTCACAATCTTTGGTCTATTTCTGCTATTCTGCCTGATGGTACCGCTATTCTTGCTTCATCATGTTTGCCATTTCTTCTGCGCATTCTTCTTTTCTTCTGCCGATTCTGCGTATCCATTCTGCCCTTCTGCCTTTTCTGCATATTCTTTCCATTCAGCTTTTCTGGGCCGATTCTGCCCATTCTACTTTCTGCCTAAGTCCTGCTCATTCTGTCCATTCTGGTATTCTGCTCATTCTGGTCTTTGCTCGTTCTTTCTGCTTTTCTCTGCCTTTTGACCCGAATCATCTCTCTTCCATCATTAGGCACTTTACGTGCTATTACCACAGATGTTAATATAGAACTTTGACCTCGTAGGTTCGAAACACGTCCAACTCGCTAACTTTTTAATATTGGTATCACGTAAAATAGCGTGTTCCCTGGCTGCATTGAATAAATTACCGTATAGCTGCAAAAACAGGGTTATGAAATTCCCTAGTTTTGAAGAAACTTGTTTTGGGATAGTATACCGTACGGTTAGTGTAAACGCCGCGTATTCGTATGTTGGAAAAAAGAAGAAACATCTAAAAAACCCATGACTTATAAATTATTTTAATATTTAATAACCCATTAGGTGGTGAAATATTAATTTCGAGTAAAAGTTAACTATTCAGACTTTTTCACCCAGTTATTTATATCGAAAATGACGTTCAGTGTGTAGAGAGTGCAACCCGTCCACCTTGACCTCCAGGATAGGCCTGCGAGCGTTCCCCAAAATAAACACAGCAATGAAGTAGTTACACGTAAAAGTAGAGAAAACTAAGCTCTCTTTCGAAGCTTTCAGAGGTTTTTGGCGCGAAAATTGAATGATTTTGATTGAAAACTCTATCAATGATTAACAAATTTACTAAGCTTCTGTTTATACAGTCTTCGACTCGTTTTAAAGATAACGACACGCCATGCCATAGGCGTACATCAATCTGAATTTGACCTGAAATCGCTGTGATAGCTCCCACTTCCGGTAGGTTCGCCGCGCCTTAGCCCCAAGGAAGTCGAGAAATCAAAATTAGCCACAATCAGATCAACATTATAGGGGACCCTTACTATTGGAGAAAAGTCACAGTGGCACCAAAATCCATGTCAATTTCCTGCCCGATCTGTCCTCTTAGCTAACTATGACCATTTGGCCTACACAAAACGCAGCCAAACGTGCATGGAGTAAAAGTCCAGTAGCGGAACTGGATTTTCATTATGAACATGGTAATTTTGTATATAGTTTTTTTTCTGGTTGATTGATTTGTAGCGAAAGTGCCTCTTTGAGAATCTTGCCGGGGTGCACAAGGGCATTCTTGAGCATTTTGAGATATTCAAGATGGCGTCCAAGATGGCGCCAATACCCATTTTCAGATATAATTTCATTAAAAAAAATAAAAAAAATAAAAAAAATAAAAAATTTTTTGAGGTCAAAGAATCCATTAAGACCAAATTGCATGACCATTGAACAGCGTAATATGGTCAATCTAATGGCTGCCAAAAGGTCCGCAAATTTTGCCGCCAATTCAATTTGGAGCGATAGGTTCCTTAATCGATCCTTATAGTGGTGTTTTGTGGTGTCATCACACCATTTTTGAGGTAAGGAATCTCTCAAAAATAATTCCATGCCCTTGAGGGCTTAGATCATGGTTCAACCAAGTGACTGCCAAAGGTTGCCAATATGGCCGCCGAATTATGTTATGGAGCAATATGGTACTTATATTTATCGTGGTGGTTTCGAGGTGCAGTCAACCATTTTTAAAAGGTGGTAAATGGGATCCAGTAAAATCAATCATGAACCATTGAGAACTTCCATCATGGTTAATCCACAGATGGCCGCATATAAGGCCACCAATATGGCCGCCTAATCATGTTTTAGCTATACTATCTTATATATTTCAACGAGTGGCACTAGAGGTGTTTTTCTCTGTTTTGGGGTCCAGGCAATCCTATTAAAACAACTTGGTGATTAGTCTGGTTTTCATAAAATTATAACACTGTAGCATAATCCTGTAATGTTGGGATATTTTAGGCCTACGGTATTGAATATTAATCTATCCCTGGAGATGACCAGCCACCTACGAGCCGCTTGTTGTCCATCTCCGGTCATCTCCGGGACAGATTAATAAATGTCATCCTTGTCTCCCTAGAGAACATAAGGCCATTCACAATTAGGCGCCAACTTTTTGTCAACGTTCAAATGCCCTAGATCCAGGGCTCGCTTATAAGGTATTTCGAGAGGTACAGCAGTTAAACTCTTTCAAATGAGTTAAAAGTTTGTTTACGACTCTCTTTTTCTTCTTGCCCAAGGCTAACAGGTTTTCCATTTCATAAAATACCTCTGGCTAGCTAATTGTTCAACCCTCTCATAAATATTCAGTTCTTGTTTACCATTTGGGGGATAGTTTGGTTGAAAAATGAAATTCAAATACAATGAAATAATGTACATTGACTTATCCATACAGGGTGAGTCAGAAAAAAAGTACAACCAAATGAAGGGATTTTTTTATGAAGAAACTTCTGGAATTTACTCAAATTATTCATTGTATTAAAATAATTTTCCATTTTTAAAATCGATTGAACAATTCAAAGGCTACGGTATTTTTGTGAATGTATCCATTTTCTGACCCGAACAAATTGCACACTGACGTACCACAAAAGAACTCATTACAACCAGTTACTACGCACTTGAGGTTTCAAAATAAAATTAACAGTTGCTTCTTTGGCGCCGGCCGTATTCAAATGCTATAACTCAGGACATGTGTTGCAAGATAAGGTAGGATACTTAATATTTTAATGAAATTAACATGGATATATTTAAAAAAAATGGGAAATTCTAATGCTTTAATCTGTTCCAGCCTATATATGAAAATTTCTAACGTGGAAATCAAGCAAGTTGAAAGAATACTGCAGGGAATTATTACTTCAAAGTCTAAATATTGATTTCATTAATGTCGGTGGGGTAAGATTTGATATCTGGTTTCAATTTTCCGTCTTACCCCCTCTGTAACCAGACAATCTTCTTTGGGAGGGCTGACCAGGCATGGCCACCATTTAACAAACGTTTGGGTCATCACTAAAACAACATTTGCAACCTGGTGAACACGGAACCTGGTCATACTAATCACTTATTACTTTCCTGGTCTCTATTGGGCCAGGAGGGGGCAAAGAGTTTGAGTGGATCCCACCCTTACTCCTTCCCTCGCCTACAAACGTGATTCTTAGTGCCGCAAGTGGTGCCTTAAGGAGAGGGGCCAAAATAAAGTTGTACTGGCGTCAAATTTGTAAATTGATCCAATTATGTTGAAAAGCTCACCATGTTATGTGTCTAATCTAACCATAAGGATTCAGAAACGGTATATTTTGTAATATGTAACAGCCTAAAGTTTCCGAGTTATAGGCTAAAAACAAGCAAAAATCATAAAAGGTCATATTTCAGTTACAGGGCTCAAATTTTAAATTGCTCCGATTTGGATAAAAAATGGTGTCAAATTCTTGGTGGGGCTCATAGATAAAATTAAGGAATAGTTTGGAGTGTCTCATGCTTGCTTAAGAATGTATGGGGTAACAAGATCAAGCCCCATTGAATGCATTGGACGTTGACCTTCTGTGCCCCCTAGAAACATCGGAACTACGCATTATAAGACACTCAAACCTACTCCTTATTTTAACCTATGAACTCCCACCAATAATTTGGGCACCATTTTTTATCCAATCGGAGTCACGTTAAAATTGACCCCTGTACAACTGAAATTGACCCTTATATTGATTTTTGCTGTTTTTAGTGCCTATAACTCTGAAACTTTAGGCTGTACATATTACAAACTATACCTTTCTGAACCCCTTAGGTTAAACATAACGGTGTGCTTTTCAACCTGATTGGATCAATTTACAAATTTGACCCCTGTACAAACTTGTTTTTGGCCCCTCTCCTTATGTCACCACTTGCGGCACTTAAGAACCCCGTTTCAGGGGTTCCGGTCAGTCTGTCAACATAATTTAATCACTCCAACCTTTGTATCTTGAATGTGTTTATCCAATGTGTGCTAGCTCCAGGGCTATACGGTCGATGTTAAAGGGAGGGTGATAGAGTTACTCAATCTGCTGTTTATATCTATGGAAATTTTGTGGAGAACAAAACAAATGCTCGTTATTCCTTATAAACTGATTGAAAATTTGTATAGTCAATATTTTTGCTTAAGGACGTAACGATTTCTCTGCATAGAGATGAGGCATGCACCTGGAGGCTTATGTGTGGGTTTTTTTTTGAAAAACTTAAAATTAAGTGTGATATAGACACAGAGATTCCTAGGTTTTAAGAAACTCATGATAAGCTTGTGTAGGCCGCGTTTCGATAAAATATAGCCAAATTATTGGTATTTTTGTTAATTTCATCAGCTACATTTTGCTGGCTTGATTGTGATATGTGCCAAATTTAGGGATAATTTATTACCCACGCAGGACCATACATGTTCAATGCCATATTATTTTCGACATCGACATTCAGTTGGAGTTGTGGGAATCAAGCACAACAGCGTTGTTAGATTGATTTAATCTTCACTATAGTGAACGTAATAAAATAGTTTGCGAAGTGTCACGAAAAGTTCGTAAAGAAAAGTCATTAAATAAAATGCAAATATGTAAATTAAGAGTTCTTCTAACAAAAGCTATCAGATCTCTAGTGTAGGAGACATTAGGGGACCAAATTCCGGTTTGAGAGTTAGTCATCATCCATATTTAGGGCCCGAGGTCGGAGCCCAAGATATGTGTGAATTTTGGGTTTTAGAGTTATCTGTGCTCTGATAAGACGTTCTCCGAGGTTTTGAGTACGTCTTAAAGCCAATATAGGGGAGAAGGGAAGATTGTCGACAGAGTGTTGGTTGTTGAAAATAAACTGCCAATTCCTTGTGATCGGCCTTTTCTAATTTTTGCATTACCTCTTTGTGGAGGATGCGTGCAGAAAAACTGAGGAATTTCGTGGTGTTTTTCGAAACATCTTCTAAGTAAACATGTCTTCTGTTGTATGATATGGCTGCTAGGCCACGGGAGTAATCTTGTTTCTTATATCATCTGGTGAGAAGTTTGGAGTTTTAAAGAAATCAAGGTTTTTTGCTCATATTCTGTTTCCAAACTGGAATTTCGAAAATATGGTTGCCTCACCTTTAATAATGCCCCCCCCCCCCCTGGGTGTGGACGAATCTCTAGAAAAGTATTCGAAATATTACCTCTAGTGCGCAACTTTTTGAAATATGAAGCATCGTAATCGTAAAACATGATAAAAGGCAGGAATATTGGTGGCCTTATTGGCAGCCATCTTGGATTATTAGACATGATGTTGTTAAGCGATCAATGTTTTCAAGATTGATTTTAATGGATCCCATGACCACCTTTAAAATAGATGATACACCACGAACACCACTATAGGTATTAAGGACCCTCCTATTGCTTCCAAACATGATTTGGCGGCACATTAAGGGCGACCCCTTCTTGGCAGCCATCTTTGGATTGCCATGATATAGGTCTTCAATGATCATGTAATTAAATTTAATGGATTCCTTGACCTCAAAAATGGTTGGATTATTACATAAATACACTATAAGTAAGGGTTATACGTATTAAGTACCCTATCGCTCCAACTTGATTGGCGCCCAAAAGGTTGAGAACTCTTTGGCAAGGCCATCTTAGGGTGACCATGATGTAAGCTGTCAATGCGTCATTTGTAATTGTGTCTTAATGGCTTCTTGACCTCAAAAAACATATGATTAGATCCAATCATCCTCTTAGGTTAAATATGATATTGAAACGAATTAATTAGAGCTTAAAAAAATGGGTTATTATTGGCGGCAGCTTGGAGACGCCATCTTGAAAATCTCAAAAGGCTCAAGGGTGCACGCGTGTGCACCCGGCAGATTGCTCAACAAGAGGACACTTTTTCAGCTACACAAATCCAATCTTAAAACTAAAAAACTATGATACAAAATTTCCAGTTCCGACCACGGTTCTGTCGGACTATAACTATTTGTGCGCTGTCTTTGAACGAGACCATAACAGAAAAGAATTTCACATTCAACATGGAACTGCACGACAGTTCTATGAAAAACCCCCGGGTCTTGAATAGCGACCGTAATACCCGTAGTTTTGCATATGCAAAACCTAGGAGTTTTTCAGAACCCCCGATTTTGCGTATGCAAACCTAGGGGTTTTGAATATCAAACCCCTAGTTTTGCAAAAAACCCCTTATTTTTGCCACGCAGCACCGGGACAGCGGTATAATCTTTATGGGTAACTGAGCATCGATGATGCATCACAACCGAATCACAAACAACACACGAACACACACTAACAGAGTTTTCGGGCCGGATTTATGGAGCTTGCTTCGCCAGCTCAAAAAAAAAGTCAAATGTAATTACAGAAATTATTAAAAATAGGGGACACTTCAAAATGATTCAATCTTGACAGAATTGGGTGTCAAATTGTTGGTATGAACATGAGCAATTTCCGTGATTCGGATTTGATTTATTTTTCAGGAAAGAGACGAGAGTCACTAATTCTCATACAAAACAATGCAATTTGACAAGAGGTGACTTTTCATACCGAATTTTACCAGCTAACTAAACATCATAGATAATGCAAACTATACTTTTCTGATTGTTCATGCTCTGTATCCAACCACTTACCTAATTTTCTAAACCCATGCATTGTAAAGGGGGTAGATTTGACCCCTCTGTACAATGATCACGTCAATAGTTCAATGAACTTTATCACATTTTCACCCATAGCTCGGTACCTAAACATAAAAAATATGCAAAAAAAAAAAAAAAAAAAAAAAAAAAAAAAATATTTTCGCGATTTCCTATGATACTACAAATCATTTGAGATGCTCTTTCAACTAAATCGAACCTTTTTATATGGTATCGTTTTGAATTCCATAATGGCCGCCAAACGGACCATTTGGAACAATATTTTATATTATTAATATATATATCAATCATGTGAAATTAGTTTTAAAGGGGGTGCTAAATTTGTTATAATATATGCTCATGGCTTATGAACAAACATTAGCATTAATAACAGTTTTTAAAATCTTATTGGCCCCAACACACATGCAAGGTTACTGGATCCGATGACCGAAATCTCAGTATGTTCTTTTCATTTTTCCCGCGAATCATTTTACGTTTGATTGCGCAGGACCTTGGGAAAGTCTCACCCCCCAATTGTCGTATAAAGTCATGCACAGAGTGACTCTATATTCTGACCGTAGAAGACCTGTTTACTTAAAGAAATATGTCTATTCTGAATATGTGGAAAAGTTGGTATGGATGGAAAGCTTAAGTAACGTAGATTACATATATCACAATAAGTTGCAAATTGGTCCACATTTGTTGAGTATTTTGCCCTTTTAAAATAATGTCCCGACCATAGCTTCTCGAAACGTTTCCGCCAAATCCCACATCGCCTGGCAAATGGTGACGTCAAAGTGATGACATCCATAATTTACGTGGCGTACGTCGTTGTGACCATCATATCGCAGTGTTGCCACTTCTATAATAATTAACACAACGAAATGAAACAAAATATGTCATTCTGTAACTTTTTTTTCTAATTTATTATTACTTTCCATTACATCCTCACTATTACAGTTGTCAGCATAACAATTACCCGAGTCAACACGAGTTTTTGGGTCATCCTTTGAACGTCACGATTTGGGCCGGCTTTTGTCAATGAAGCCGTGGCGCAATCCGCGCCCGTTTTCTTCGTATGTCAAAAAAGCAAAAATTAAAATGCCTCTATTTTGTTAATTTTACATCAAATTGTTATTATTGTTTTCGGAATTCGTGATGTATGTACATATTTTAATGAATGTAAGTCAACTGAGCTTGACAAATCCTTGACATATTTCCTTTAAGCGAATGATGCACTAAGACCGTGAATCTAGTATAATATGGACATTGTACTCATGTACTATAATGCAGCCAACCAAAATTACAATAATTTTGGTATCACCAAAATTACAATAATTTTGGTATCACCAAAATTACAATAATTTTGGTATCACCAAAATTACAATAATTTTGGTATCACCAAAATTACAATAATTTTGGTATCACCAAAATTACAATTATTTTGGTATCTCGATGGTGAAAATCGACCAAGTTGATCGCAAGATTTGGAATACTTGCGATTCGATATTATGAAGTTAAAGGCACTACCAGTGATCCACCCGAAAGAGTCAAAATATTTTAAATTTGCAAGAATCGGGCTGAAAAAGTGAATGTGTGGACTTATCTGTAAGGTTTTTTCAACGGAAAAATTGACAGCAAGGAGAAAACAACAGTGTTAAAAAATATTAATCGGACAAGTATATTACTCCAGTAATAATTTAAAATTAAACCGATTTGTTTTTAATTAGGTTGCTTTTGGTCTAAGAACTTTACGGTTGTTAATTTACTGTACTTGTTTTCAACATGCAAACATCTGATTGTGATGATTTTTATTTTTCGATTTTCTGATTGAATGCAATCAGTGTTTGGTCCCTTGGAATTCTGCCCCCAAAGCGTAGGCCCGAGGGAAATTCCAATGTACCAAAACAAATCCAGACAATTTAAAACATAACCGTCCGAAAAGAAAAATTAAGTCACAAATAAATTCTAATTGCAAAAAATGAAGTGGTTCAGGGAATTTTTTGTTTTGCGTTCATTATGTTTCACGAGTGCTTTCATCTTCCCTGGGGTCACTTTTTGTTGACCAATCCCAAATACATTTGTAGAGGGAAGGATGACTTTCCCTCCAACCATTAAAGCCAGAGCTGACATATTATGCTCTACAACATTGATTGTCTTTAGTATTTTTAATATTTTTTCCCAAATATTTGTTCTTCATTTTGTCATTCAGATATGTACTTTGCAAATAGACTCATACCAGAGCTTTTACAATTTGAGAGTTGCGAGGGACGTTGTAACCATAATGACATTAACAGGTGTCGCTGTGATGAGGAATGTGTGCAATTCGGAGATTGTTGCTTTGATTATAACAACACTTGTGTCTGGTCAATTCTACAAAATTGCACTTCTGATACCATGATAAGTCCGATGTTTTTTGAGTGCACTTTTATATACTGGCTCATGAAAAAAAAAAAAAAAAAAAAACTTAAGCGAATGATGCACTAAGACCGTGAATCTAGTATAATATGGACATTGTACTCATGTACTATAATGCAGCCAACCAAAATTACAATAATTTTGGTATCACCAAAATTACAATTATTTTGGTATCTCGATGGTGAAAATCGACCAAGTTGATCGCAGGATTTGGAATGCTTGCGATTCGATATTATGAAGTTAAAGACACTATCAGTGATCCACCCGAAAGAGTCAAAATATTTGAAATTTGCAAGAATAGCTGAAAAGTGAAGGATAGGTCTGTGGAATTATCGTAAGGTTTTTTTTCAACGGAAAAATTGACAGAAAAGGAAGAGAAAAGGAAGAAAACAGCAGTGTTTAAAAATATGAATCGCCCTAAAGTGTCTGTACGGACAGTAATAATTAAAATATCCGATTTTGTTTTACTTAGGTTGCTTTTGGTCTAAGAACTTGACGGGTATGTTAAGTTACTTGTACTTGTTTCAAACATGCAAAATCTGATTTTTGATGATTTCTATTTTTCGATTTTCTGATTGAATGCCAATGCATTGGTTTGGTCCCTTGGAATTTGCCCCAGAAGCGTACCAATGTACCAAACAAAATCCAGACAATTTAAAACAATAACCGTCGAAATGAAAAATAATTAAGTCAAAAATAAATATCTTATTGCAAAAATGAAGTGGTTCAGAATTTTTTTGACTTCATTATGTTTCACGAGTGCTTTCATCTTCCCTATATGTAATCGAACAGCCCAGGGGGTCACTTTTTGTTGACCAATCCCAAACACATTTGTAGAGGGAAGGATGACTTTCCCTCCAACCATTAAAGCCAGAGCTGACATATTATGCTCTACAACATTGATTGTCTTTAGTATTTGTAATATTTTTTTCCAAATATTTGTTCTTCATTTTGTCATTCAGATGTGTACTTTGCAAATAGACTCATACCAGAGGTTTTACAATTTGAGAGTTGCGAGGGACGTTGTAACCATAATGACATTAACAGGTGTCGCTGTGATGAGGAATGTATGCAATTCGGAGATTGTTGCTTTGATTATAACAACACTTGTGTCTGGTCAATTCTACAAAATTGCACTTCTGATACCATGATAAGTCCGATGTTTTTTGAGTGCACTTTTATATACTGGCTCATGACTCTGGCGAATGTCAATCTTGTATATCGTTGCCCGTCTTCGTGGAAACCAGATTTCATCGAATCCCAGTGCAATCGTCAGTTTAACAGTATGATTGTATATGACGAATTTGGTTACAACTACCGCAATATTTTTTGCGCTTTTTGTCATAGACGTAAACTACGTGACATTCATCCTTGGAATCATGTTACGGACACTTCTGATGGCTGTTTGAATACTTTTTCAGGCGGTATAATTTGGGACATAAGAACATCACATCATGAGAATTATATCGAACCAAGTACAGAACGAGTTGAATTTGGAAATCGCATACGCTTATGCTATAACAATACCTGTCCATATAACTCATATTATACAAATAGCACATCCAAGGCGTGTGATTCGTATGCGCTTGATAGATGTTATCGTATTGGCATGGAGAATGTAAATGTAAGAATGAAAAATCCACATTGCGCCTTTTGTCACGGGATTTACAATCCTCCTGGATATTGCCCTCTGGGCCAATCCGGGGGCCAATCAAACTACCAAAATATTTGGGCATTTCGGCAACTAACACCAGCAGCTGCATTACCAATCACATGTCTGCCGGGTGAAACGCGTGACTCAGTTACAAAATTATGTCGAAGAATTACATGCCGACCTGGCTATTCCTTATCTTCTCACAAATGTATTTTAACCAACAGCACACGCTTGGGTATTACGGATATATATAAAAGATGCGCCGATCAAAACACCATGGTGTATTTCCGAAGTCACTCTATACGCAACGATGCACTTGCATGTCTCAGAACAAAACTTGGTAAAAGTTGGATGGAAAGAGAGGTTGTTCATGAATATGCGCACAAAGCAGCTACATCTGACAGTATAGACACATGGGTGGCTTTCAGGTTTGGAAGTGAATATGGTATCGCGGTTCTACGTAGAATTGAAAGTCGAATAGAGGATGAAGTACCAACAGGTAGAGTTGGTGGAAATCTTAAAGAACGCTTATGTGAAGTATCCGAAATAGAAACGTTTGTGTCATGTGATAAAAAACCTGACGTAACCCTCAGCTGTGATGATCAGTGGTTCTCCGGAACACAAAGCGACTTTGTGCCTGTAATATGACAACCAAAAGAAACGTGATTCTTTATCTCCTAAACGATATTTACATAGAATCAGAGTTTATAATTTATTATGAACATTACCAGATTGATTCGAGCTCTTTTCACAAGAAAGAAGCAGTTTCTGTTTGCGGTCACGAAATTCCTACTCCCATTCTTAATTGTCCTTTCGTCACTTTAAACAAATCTGAGTTCTCTGTCAATAGAAACCTATCAGTTTTGAAATATGAAACAAAAAAATACAACGAAGGTGAATTTATCCTATTAACAGACGGCAAAGCACATATTTGTTATGATACTCGTTTACAATCAGACGGTCGTGAGGTAGTAAATGTTTGGTACTCCGGTCCTCTTGATATATTGAGTTTAGTAACCACCATTTTGTCAGAATTTGGTTTAATTGGAACATTGGTTACCTACAGTAAATTCAAGCAACTTCGAAATATATATGGACAGGAATTTATGTCTCTTGCAGTGGGACTTGCCTTAGCTCGTTGGTTTACCATCCTGTCGAACAAGTCCATATTAACTGACACGCTGTGCGCAATCTTTGCCTCCATAACCTACTTCTGGCTCGTCACCTTCACCTGGACAACTAAGTTAGCACATTCTTCTCTACACGTTTGCGATAATACCACCCACTTTGGAACGAAAGCATAAAAACTCTATATTTTGCAACAAATTTTATGCTGTGTTTTCCATTCCTTTGTAGCCATAGTTCTAACTCTCCTCATTTTTGTAATTGTTTGTCGTCGACCATGTACGAGGAAAAAACATGCTGGTTACGTGCTGGAATTATCAATGTACTTGCTTTGGAATTCCTGTAGCCATTTCCTTGTTTTTATTGATAGCTCGTAACTATTACCCTTTTTAGACTTCGCAGGCATGCATGACCTCAAATGTATTGCAACACAAAACATCATGATGATGGATGGAGAGAAACAAGTTTGTTCGTCAAGGTTGTTCACATATACATACATACATACAACATACATACACAAGCGGAAAGACAAAAATACCCCTCAAACTGGCATATGCACAAAACATCGCACTAATGAACAAAGAGGGTTCTATATAATGGAGGCAAAACGTTACGTATCTTTAGAAATTCATCGTCTCGCATCATGTTTTTGGCCGACAACAAATAAAACATAGAGAACCAACCAGAGAAAGCATGGCTGCCTCCGCTTCTCCACATACTGTGGGTGCGCTTTGCTACACTATCGGTAGTGAATACAAATTGATGTATTGTTAGGGTGGCCAGTTGTAATAATCGCGCACCTGGATCATTGTTGCTCAGATACTCTTTTTACTCATAATGCAATGCGCGCTTATGTGAAAAGATTTATTCATTGAGGCGTTTATTTAAATCAAGACGACTGACGTGTATTTTCATTCGTTGTGTGGCCATGGGTATGACAACATTTAACCACCCAATAGCACCCAACATCCATCAACTGAGTATTTTGGCGGATTGTTTTTATCGAATGACATTATGTGTGTAACCAGCCACCCAAAATAATATTATTCCGTGCAATATTCAATATACATTATTACACCTGGCCACCTCTACACTACATTAATTTGTATCACTACCGATTAGTGTATCATATGCAAAGCGGCACCCACAGTATGTGGAATAGTCGGAGGCAGTCAATTCTTTCTATTGTTGTTACTCTATGGTTTTCTTTGTTGTCGGCAAACATGCGAGACGGTGAATTCTCAAGATTACGTAACGTCTTTGCCTCTCTACTATTAGGAACCTCTTTGGGTGCCCATATTTTTTGACAATCAGACCTTCCATTGCCGTCACAGCTTTTGTTGGTACAGGAAGTACAACCGAAACCCATTCGCCGGCAACAGTTTGTAATAATTTCTCCTTTACACAAAAAAGTGATAATGTATTTCTATAAGTTAGCTATAAGTCTGTGATGTTTTATTTATTATTAAAATTCAGGTTTCGTCAGTTATGGGTTTCTCTTGGATTCTGATGTTTAGGCAAGTGCTGCAATGTTGAAGCGTTGTGGTGGATTGCTATCATCATTTCATCACTTCAGGTGCGTTCACGTATTTTTTTTTTCTGTTCGTGTTTAATGCGAAAATCCTTGCGATGTGGAAGAAAGGAACACGAATAGACCTGACCAATGAGTAACCCTATTTAAATATGGGTCCGACAGCTAACAACGTGCACATTTGATACAAACAAAATAATGAAATGCTGATTTCCGTCTGTTCTTTAATCTAAAAGTGTTTAAGGTCTTTTGCACTCCCTTTGGTGTTATTAGGGGAATCATGTGGGCCCCACCCCCTCTGAAACCACTTTAAACCGTTGGAATTTTTAAATAAAAAATCTGGACATTAAAGCAATAATGGCACATTTTTGAAGAGTCGCCCCCCCCCAATTTTCAAAATGTGGATATTTTGCCGTTCGTTGGTATTTGTTTAGGAAACTATAACTGCGCAGAGAATGCTACAAAATGCGTATTTATCTCACAAAATAATCTATTTTGAAATTGAATTGGATCCCCAGATTGGACTTAACGATCCGATAAATATCTAGTAACAAATTTCCTTCGTTTGTGACACAGACATTTTCGAGGCTTAAACCATTCACAGGAATAGTTCACTAGCCAGTTACCATGCAAACAGTAAAAATCTCCAAATTTTTGAAACATTGGGGGCGCCTCTCACAAATGTGCTAAATTGTTTAAACATGTTAGGGCCTGGTATCTTGAAATAGTTCGGCCTGACTGTTACACACTGGGCAATGTTCTGTAGAGTTTTAATACTATGGGCCATAACGATTTACAGGAATGGATTCGCAGGCAACAAAGAAGTGACGTAGGATGTTAACTGGTCTTAACAACCCCCCACATAAAATCGGAAAAAAAATTATGATAGGTTGTACCATCAAAAAGACGGTCCAACACGATTTTTATGATACGCACAAAATGGAAATGAAAAAACAAATTCCTGATAGGCCATGGGGCCAAAGAGAAAAGATCCTTGGATAAGAACCGAGGAGGCGCACCCCTGAGCAGGGGGTTCCAGATTCCAGAATCGTTAAAGCAGGGGCGAAAAGAAGACTTAAAGGCTGGCTGACTCAGAGATTTCCGAGAGGGAGCTCCTCGTTTTTCAACCAAATCGATTTTTACGTTTCCATTAAAATTGGCTCATTAACGCGTAAAACAAAAATACTTTTACATTGCTGTGAAATAATGATTTTAAAAAGCGAAAGCTAGTACGATTAAAATATGCATAACTGATATTTAGGCAAGTACATAACATTTTGAGCAAAAATAATTTAGCGTTAAAACGTGGCTGCAGCGAAAAACAACAGGTTGGGTCCACATAGATGAGCCTCTGAATATATTAAGTGAATATTAGCAACCATCAAAGCTATTCTATGATTTAAAAAAAAGAGGTTTGCCACATAACGCAAAACGCGTAGTTAGCTTCTTAGCATCAGGTGTAGAAGTAGTAACCATTGTCCGGCACACTCATAGTCTGGGAAAATGGTGAACAATAGGCACAATCGAGTCAGTGACTCTTTAATGCACATTAGTTTCACGCTTTATTCCGTATCGTCTATGGCGCCCGGACTAGCCCACGGACGATATCCTGCTTTCACACGCGTACACGTTACGTTTAAAACATATGTACGTTTAATGTAATTCTATAACGCCACTAAAATATATTATTAAACGGGCACGTTTAATTTCGAAAACCATTATGGCACTTAATATAATAAGATACCACAATTTAAAGGTGCATTGTTCCGATCGTCTTTGGGACCCCCTGATTTACCAGGAAGTAGTGTATCGATTTTTGATATCAGATGAAAGGCCGCATTTTTCTATTGTCGTCCTTATATTGAGCCATCAAATCCATTGCATTCCCAAGATATTAACAAAAAACCGCCGTTTTAGTGGTTAAACCATCCATATTAGCACATTATTGAATTGGGTTGCACATTAGTATTGGTTCTACCATCAAAACCGCCAACAAAGTTTTGTTTCCACGGTACTTGATGGGAAGTATGTGCAAGTGCCAGGGGCCGTATTCACAAAGCACACTTAAGTGCAACTTTGCTAAGAGATTCCCTTAAATAGGGGAAAATTGGAGGATTTCACCTAACTTTGAAGGTAAATCCCTTAACACTCCAGTATTTAAGGGCAACTTTTAGGTCCCTTAAAGTTGCCCTTAAATGACACAAGTTTTTCTAAAACTAATTTTATAGCTGAGTTGCTTCCAAACACGGGTAAAAACTGTGCTAGAATAAGGATCAAATTTTATGAAGAAGTATTTTTTGCTATAAAAATTTGTTTAAGCAGCATGACGATACATAAAATGGTAAAATTATCGCACTGTACCAGTGCCAAAAATGAGCAATAGTTGAGGATTTCACTTAGGTGTTTTCCTTAATTTGTGGGAACCTCTTAAGTTAAGTGTAATTTTACACTTAAGTGTGAGTGTGCTTTGTGAATACGGGCCCAGGCTCTCAAGTATAGAACACAGTACACATAAATCGGAACAAGCACCTTTAAGGGAGGTTATCCCGTTGCCAATGGGATTTTTTTCCACTGGAAAGAGTACGATATTGTAACCGCCATATCGGCAATCGCAGCTTTTAAATACATTGTGTTTGATTAAAATTCGACACTTCTGAAACCAGGTTGACATTCAGGGATAAAAGCATTTTTTTCACACCACAATGCGACTGCTAATTATACAAATGAAATTTTGTCTAAACATTTTTACCCCTATTACACGGCCAATCGCTTCATGTAGTTAACACGCAGCTACTACCGAGTAGACACGGAATACTTAACCTTTGGACGTACATTCGCCGGTCAGGATTCCTTTTTTTGTTTTGCCGCGTAGGCGGATCGTGTTCACACAGCGACTGTCTGCACCGTTCCGAGTAGCTACGTGATTACACTGGCTCTCAGCCCGAGCGCTATTTCTAATTTTTTTTTTTATATATATCTTTGGCGTATATTTGCATTTTTTAATAAAATGGTCTGGAATATGGATGGTTTTGACGATGCCCGATTCGAATTTCTAAGTGAATGCCCTCGAAATTGATAAATATAGCGCCCTCTTTTCGTCCATTATCAAAATGGCGTCGTAGTAACTGCGGAGTAACTACGCGGTAGCTGCATGTCTACTCCTGTACTGCCTACACCATATCGACCTTCTCTCCACCTAGTGGCCAACTACAGGGTAGCCACTGGGGTAGGTACACTGCAAAAACGGGGATGTTTACTTTAAAACCATGTGTGTTAATTTTAACTCCCTTCTGGAGTCTAGGGGACTGCACCAACTGGTGTTAGATTGCACCATTTTGGCGTTAAATACCTTCATGTTGGTGTTATATTAAGACAAATTTTGGTCTTAGATGATACTGTTTGGTGTTAATTTTACACCACAGTCGGTGTTAATTATTTTTTAACACTGCCGGGTGTCAAATTGACACTACTGGTGTAATTTAACATTCTACTGGAGTCAATACGGGACCACTCCCTCTGGTGTTAATTAACACTAAACTTTGGTGTTAACATTAATATTTGTAACGTGTGACATTTTAGTAGAAAATGTTTGATTTTGTTATTTTTTGTTTCTATTCTAACTGCTTGCCTCTAACAAATCATAAACAGATTACCAAAATGTATAATTAAAATTATACAGCAACACCGGGCGGTGTTAAATTCTAAATTTCAACACCAGAAACTAACAACAACAGGCTTGACACCGACTTGGTGTTAAAACTTTAACACCCCAGTTTTTGCAGTGTACTGGAGTAGACACCTCACTGTATACCTAATAATTGTGTACTTTAGAAGCCCTGTGCACTTTATAGCTACTGCATAGCAACTAACCCAGTGTGTACTCTGC
>JAMKCH010024879.1:0-19633 GCA_023653785.1 Ophioderma brevispina | reverse complement strand
GCGCACAGGTATAAAGAAGATATGGATCGATCATTATTCAATTGTTTGATGTGTGAGGTCAATTGCAACGAAGCCGTGACCCTGGGCTGTGCGTAACGCCACTAGTTTTAAAAATAATGGCCAATTAGGGAACCTGGAGTTTTGGATATATCGTAGCATCGTAGGTATATGTCATCGGATTAAATACGGTTAACAAAAGAAGACTCCTTGATTGACAGGTTACCTGGTCGGCCCCTAGCCGCTTGTGCAGCGAAGGATATGCTTACAATGTGCGGTGCTTCTAACTCATCCCCTGAGCTTCTTTTCAACCAAGTCTGCCGATACTGCCATTTTCCCAAGCAGGGCCTCTAATCAATCACCAACAGCAAGCCCAAATCATGCAACAATTACAAGCACTAGCAGCAGCAGCCGCAAATGCAAATTTTAGAATCTCGAAAGTTGTTACAGACAGCAGGTCACCATAATAGCTCCTCCGACCGATTAGTGTTGGGGCATATTTCTCCTTCTTGCCCATGACTTTTTGCCGGTCGCAAAGCAACTCAACTATAGAAATCACTGTTCTCCAAAATGGGAAAGGAGTCTATTTGAAACTGAAAGTGTTTTAATTTCTGTGTTTATAACGACGGGTAAGTGCCTGAAATTGCTGGTATTAATATGAGACATGTATGTAATGAATTTTCAATAGACCAAAATTAACAAAGTAACTTGCTATGTTTTCAGGAAAATTAAAAATTATGCCCTACTTTTAGACTCAACTGGATACTGTGTTTTTCACACATTACACTGAATGGAGAATGTATGCACAACAACCATATCTAACATGTGTTCAATTCAAATAGGCCATGACACTGGTTGAAGGTCAGTTTTTTCAGGGATGTCTACATGTAGTCTACATGTACTGTATGTCCACACATTTGACACATATTGGAAAAACATTGTAGCAAGTCCATTACTATTCTTATCTCTGCCTCACATGGGTGTTCACACATCATTAGGAGATTTCCTCGTTTGTGATTGGTTAAGAGCCGGTCATAACCACGTTTTCATTGCCCTGCACTAATCGATTTCTGATCACTTTGGGGGTAGGCATGTAGAAAGAAGTAGACGCTTGTACAATGAGCATTGCTGCTACGGCTATTATTGCCTCAAATAATATTGAAGCCATCTACTTGAACTATTAATTTTAAAAAATGCCTTTTTCGGATATGTGTTGGTAAAACAGAAAACATGCTTCAAATATTTTGCATGTTAGTGCACATTCGAAGCACACCCCTATTCTGTAATGAACATCCCATTTTATACATTCGATCGTGCTGTTCCTTTTTTCTCAGTGTGGAAAAGACGAAAACATGACATGAAAAGAGTGACTTTGCAGCTGATTTTGGAGGATTTAAGGTACAAGCATGCAAAATAATAATGTGTGACGGTTCATGCATGGATTTTCATGAGTACACCGCTGTTTTGGCCCGCGCAGTCTAATAATACTTCTTACTCGTGCGATTGGTCAATGTAGCATTAATATGGAACATTCCTAAGTATTTTGAAGCCACTGACCCAATAATTTTACTTCAAAAATCCACCAGGTAGGTTCTATAGAAATGATTCGAGTACTCTGATTATTGTGGCGGATTTCGGGTTTCGATGAATGTTCTCTTCAACAGGTAGCGAGCGTCTAAGGCAAACGCTGATGGCGGAGGCGTGCCGTCAATGCACTTGTCCTCAAGATGCAGGAATCAGACTTAATAAATGATGATGCAGTCAGAGAGCCGTATTTATAGTTACTGTTCTGCATTGATTTATTAGGATTGTGGGCTGGTCCGGAACGGCGGATTCAGGAGCGGCCGGGAGGAATTTGATGCAATGAGAGAGCCAGAGAGCTTGACCAACCACCTACTTCGACGGTCGCAGGCGGAGAGCACTGATCAAGTCCACGTCAAGTCAAGTGTTGGTTTGAATGGCGCGTTCAGCTGCTAGGCTATGTGCGCCCAGACATAATGCGGTGAAAATTTCGATTACATAATTCTAAATCATAAGTGTGAGGACAATGTGGCAGTGGTACCGCGTGCCCGTGTGAACTTGCAACTCAAACAACAGAACGTCTTTACGGAGCCACCAGCCTGTTTTCCAAGATTTCTCCTAGCCTCATTCCCTCCAAAGCTCCAGAGTCGGTGGAAAAGAGCACTGAATGGTTGGTTTGTTGGTTTGTTGAGTGGCGCCTTCAAATTAAAAGTTATTTGCGCCAAGTAATCGTTAAAAATACTGGCGCAATATGTGAACAACTTAAGACTCATGTAGGACGGGAGGCAACTGAAGAGCTGAAAGAAAACATACAAAATAAATCTGTTCGTGGGAGACCAGTTAGGTTGGTCTTACCGTAAGTTAAAATGGTCGGTACAGATATGTAAAAAAAAATAAAAAAAAAACCACACACCCACCACCCTACCCACCCTATCAAGTCACATTCATGAACAATAGAATCTAAACCTCAGGAACAGGCGATGATTTCCCCCAAGCAATTCCCGACTGTCATCGCAAGCCCCAAATTCGGAGATATCTCCTAAGGATCTTACGTTAGCAGACATTACAACTTCCAAGAGAAATGGTTAACTGTATCAAATTTACCACAAACAGTGCACTTGCCTTCTGGATGCCTGCCGAATGAAGAGATAAAAGTTGAGTCTACACTTGCCCAAACGAATCCTATGAACTTTAATAACATCAAATAGCCTATATCAGAACGAAATTAACTACATGCTTTAAAGAAGGCATTGTAGTATCGTTTGCAAACCAACAAAAACAAATCTGTTGTATTTCCATACTTTTCCTCATTATAATGAGTCTAACCGGGTAACTATACCACGGCACTCACTATAGTGAAGATAAATCTAATATACCACGGTGTGCTTGATTCACACATCCAACATGATGTATAATGTCGAAAAGAAATATGACAATTGAACATGTATGGTTCTGTGTATTAATTAGCCTAACTTGGACAAATCACAATCAAGCCGAGCAAAATGTAGCTGATGAGATTAACAAAAATACCAATTAATTTGGCTATAGTTATCGAAACGCGTCCTACAACAAGCTTATCATGAGTTTCTTAAAACACTAAGGGACTATCTCTTGTGTCTATTTCACATCTTCCCAACGTAATTCTTATGAAAAAACCACACATAAACCTCATGTGCATGCTCCGCTATATGCAGAGCAAATAGTTACTCCTTTAAGCACAAATTGACTATACACATTTTCAATAAGTTTATAAGGAATAACTACACCTTTTTTTTTCGTCCACAAAATGTTTCCATAGATAACCTACACCGCAGATTGCGTAACTATATCACCCCTCTTACCATGTCCTTTAGGTATTCTTATTTCAATTATGAAATAAAGGTTTAGATGCATTGGGTTTCCGTTTTCCAAAACCTTTAATTTGTGTTTAATCAAACGGCATTATTATTATTTTATTGAAAAACTCCCCATACGTGAACAGTTCTTGGATAAAGAAATAGCAACAACTTGCCTGGCAGATATTCTTTGCTCATATTTAAAACAATGCCTTCCATGAAGCAGAGTTTAATCGGGTAGAGCAAAAGTAGAATATCATAATCCAAATTAAAATTACCAATGTGCCATTATCCCAATATTCCATATCCCCATATGCCAATAATTGCATTCCCAATATACCAATACTCCCCATTGCCATATCCCATAGTCGTGCTGGTATTCCATGGTAAATTGAACCTAAACCTCGCCCCCACACCTAGCAACATTCCGTTCTGCATGGTAAGAGAAACATCTGCGTATTATCTTAGCATATTAGAAAATTATAACTTGACCATAATTTTTGCCACTCAGCTTTCATCTTCATCTTAGAATACTTTTTAACCTCTGATAAATTAGTTTGATGGTATAATCATATCCTTATGATGGCAAGGCATTCTTGGCCACCATAAATCAGCCCCATTCATTACATACAGCCATATACTAGGAACCCAGGCGATATCAATCACAATCCCATAGTTACGAATAGATACGTAAATCTCTTACTTCGCATTGATCTATTGGCTGAGTTAAATTTCTGTTAAAATTATGCCTCATACAGTCACTACAGATAACAACATTAGCGTGGTTAACTTCCTCCTCAGCCCATTCCAGAGCTAGAAAATAGCAAGTAACCCTCGGCAGAAAGATAGAAATATCAAAGAAAGCTAGAACCCCGAAATATTTAAACGAGGGTATCACATACTACAACCCACCCTATTCATATTACTATCCAAAGAACCATCTGTATAAAGTGTAGATCACTCCCCATATAGTATTAATCTCAATCTCACTAACATCTGTCTTTTTTAATATCCTCATCAGTAGCATCTCATTAAAAGACTATTCCGAGAGTAATATTAATTGCCCGATAATCCCAAACGGGATAACATGGAAAAATCCCTATCAAATAAACATGCTCCTTATTATCATCCTAGCATCAAAAGGGCTATGAAACCATTTTGAATTAATGAAAAAGAAAAATTAAAAAAATACTTGCTTCTGCCAGCTGTCCTTGAACATGTAAAGAATTTAGGGGAGGGGTTTTTGATGACTATTCTTATATAGCATAAGTATATTACGACTAAGAAATTTACGCTAAGATCAAAGGGGGAGGGGGGGGCTCACCACATTCAACCTGGAGTGACATCAAGGAAGTACCCCCAATAGCACCAGTACAAATCTTAAGTGCCTATATTGAATGGATCTCAACTAGCTTTAGTTAATTTGAAGCAGATCAAAGCCTCACTAACCCTAATCCAATATGGCCTAATCAACACCTTATAAGCGCGAGCAAAAGGGCCATCAGCACCCCAGAAGCATCCAGATATACCAGCGGAGCAAATTGATTCTAGTATACACTTTTCCTTGATATATTCAATATGACTAATCCAAGAAATGTGAATTGAAATATCAACCTAAAAATTCGTGTATCTTTCTTCTTACATGAAATCATTTGGCCATCAACCTTAATATTAATCGAGGATTTTTCTTCTACGAGTAAAAAGAACCCCAACAGTTTTAGGAGCAGAAGTGTAAAGCCCCATTGGGGTTTACACCATGTGAACAATTGAATCAAGACTAGTCTGAATCTTCGACAGATCACAACTATATTTCATATGAGTTTTCCAGATGGCAATAATCATTGCGAATTGGGGAATTGAACAGCTTTCACCACCTCAGGAGCTCAGAGACTGCAATATTAAAAAATAACATGTTTTTTTTTTTTTTTTTAACAAGTTTCCATTATCAGTAAAAAATTTTATCTTACAAAACACCATTCACTTTAACTTCAATTACCTTTCATAAAAATCATCAATCCAGTGGACAATACGCCCACTAATACCAATCATTAGCATTTTTAGAATAACTCCCTTACGCCCAACCATATCATATGCCTTCTTAATACACGAGAAAAATTGCCACTGTACTCTCTTTATTCCAAAGCCTCTATTAATAAAAAATTCAAGATTAACAACTAGATGGTCATATTGAACCCTACCCCTGCGAAAACCACTCTGTGCAAGATTAGTAGCCTCTTAGACTCCAGAAACCACAACACCTACCATAACCATCCTTCCATACTTTACCTATGCAGAATCAAGGCAATGGGTCTATATGCTACGAGGATCAGCACCATCTTTACCTGGTTTAAGAAGAGGTGTAAGAATAGCCTGCTTCCAACATCTGGACACTCGCCCCTAACCCATATAATATTAAATCTGATCATTAAAACTTGCCTAACATAGGAGGAAAAATGCTTAATCATACAGTACTAATACGATCTCTACCAGGCGTTGTACATTTACCTTTATCAATGGCTGCTTCTAGTTCATCCATACTAAAAGTCATCAAGCAGAATCATCTGTAAATTACCAAAATTAAATTTCTTTTCCAGAGTCCTTTTTCCTTGCCAAAAAACTTATTGTAGTTAAATCACTACTAACATGAGCAAAAGACTCAGCTAAAAATATTTGCTTTGTCTTGATCAGAAACCTGCAACAATATCATTTTTTTAAGAAATTGGGATGCCACTACTACCCTAGTTCTATAAATGCCCTTCACTTTGTTCCACATCTTGGACACAGAAGATAGTATAATTCCATCCAAACTGTCTCCAATCTTGCCTTTTTTGCAGCCATAATAACCTTTCCGGGCAATAGCCTTTTTCCTTTTGTACTCCTCTAAATGATTGGGTCACAAGACCTTTCAATTTAATTTAAGCGACATTTTTTTCTCTTTGACCAGGCCCGTACCGGGGGGGGGGCTTTTTAATTTTTTGAAGGGGGGGGGGAAAGGTTCACTTTTTTGCTGAATTTTTGGAATAAAATGTCCACAATTTAGCACAATTTTTTGACACAAAAGTCCACTTTTTGGTGCTAAAATGGTTAAAAAGTCCAAACAAGGACCATTTTAGGGGGTTATTTCCACTTTTAACCCAAAAAAAAGCCACGTTTTCGAAAAAACGTCCACTTTTTTTCGGAGTTCCGCACCCCCCTCCCAAAAATATAAAGCCTGTGTCGGCCTTTTTTGCTACAGCATTTTTTAACATTTCCTCAGTCCACCAAGACACACAATCTTGATTCCTGATCAGGTTTAGATTTAGGAATTAGCCTCATTAGAAGCCCTATTAAGTGTTAATAAAGTCTCATAAATATGCATTGGGGTGCTATCCATTTCAACAGGTTCAGTAATCACATCCATACAAAGAAGATCAAATTTGTCCCACACTCACTTCAATGCCCAACCAGAAAGAGATAATTAACGCTATAATGAGCATTAGCACCCAGATAGTTAAGATAGGAAAATGAACCTACCCCCCAATTATTATCCAACACCGCCCAGTACATTTAGCAGCGACCCTGCTAGAACATAAGGTGATATCAATAAAATGTAAAATTTACAGTCCTAGGATCAAGTCTTATACCACTCTACCGTCATTGAGACAACATAAGTTTAATGAGCATAATATTTTCAGACAACCTTCCCGACCAGTATCACTCCTACTAGCACAAAGGTATTATCACAGTTAAATCCCCACAAATCAACATTGTGGAATCAACCTCATCAAAAATCGCTCTAAAAAAATCCCTTTCCAAACCAGTGGGTTGTCTATATTGCCACATAAATTTTACCATAATCCTTTAGTAAAATTTTCGATAAGTGGATCTCAATAGACGAATCACATGCCGCAATACTAACTACAGAAAGCAGCACGACCCCTGCGAATACAAAAAAGCCACACCCTCCTCTATTAGCTATCAACACATACCGTCAAACAAGCCGACCTTTACAATGAAATCATACCAAGAAGCTTAAAATTTTAATTTCTAGTAGCATGTTTTCCTGGACAAAAATAACATCGGTTTCCGTTCCATCATACCTTCATAATCACATGCTTAAATTCCAAGACCTGTCCCTGATCGATTTGGGCAGTCCATGTAGGATATGAAACATGACATCAAGACACAAAAATATTAAATAACTCCATCATTTTTTGATCAACCTTTCTGTTATCAGTCCATACTCACAAGAAGGAGATGGTACTGATTTTTGCCCTCTATTGTGAACTATTTCTATGCTCACTATGCTACGACGAGAACTTTGGCACCCATCGACGTGACCCCTCAGAATTAGAGTTTCTAGACTTTGGCTACTTACGTGACCACTATCTGACTACTTATGTGACCGCTGTCGACTCATGTGGAGTCATCGTGTTTCATGGGTTCCTGTCAGGCTGTCTAAATATTTAATCACTCAAACCTTTTGTCTGAGATGTGTTACAAATGTGTGCTAGCTCCAGGGCTCCTCCTTCTAAGGAACGTGTTAGCAGCAATACACCCTTGGGACCCACAACAATCAAGAATGTCTTTCTCGTTACAAGACCAATATCATACCTGTATACCCTTTGCATTGCGTTTTCACTCTTAGGATATTCTACCTTAACTGACCATTGCCCGATGAGGTTGTTATTCAATAACCGGGGTGTTGTGGACAATTGTAACATGGACAGCTAAACCATTCTTTACTTTATTCACTTTATACAACTATACTCAGTACAGCTGATCAATAGCTTTGCTACCCTTCAGGGTGAGCCATTAATCTCGTCCTAGAAACGATGACTACTTTAGGGCCCATAAAGTCCATCACTAGAAATGATGACTACTTTCGGACCCCTAAAAGAATCCCCCTGACATCAGACCAATTTTAATTAGCAGTACATACCGAATCAGTATCCCCAGCATTTTCAGGAAAACTTCCACTTGATGCCTCTCTTTTCCCATAACGAGAATATTCACGTAGTGAAACCATCATCAGGTGGAGGCATTGATCTCTTGCTCATATCTGGGATTTGGCATGTAAATCATCCTGCAATCTACTTAGCACCTAGAAAAAGGGAGTGCCTGACTGAAGTGAATCACCTGGATTGGGAACCATCATCCGAATTTTCCTGACATTCAATTTTCGGAATATCCAGAGCCACGTGGTCCTGCCCTTGTCGGCCATGTTATTAACCACGCGGCATCTAGAATAAAACAACAACTAAACACTATATAAAAACACAAGAGTATACTGACATAACCATAAATATATAGAAAAAATAATAAAGTTATCAATAAAGACCTTGCAACACTATATACCGACCAATTTTACTGCCACATTCCCCCTCTTCAACACGAACACATCAAACCAAGACAAATTAACCGAAAAGAGAGCACTCCCACAACACGTCCCTCTCAGTATGAAATCTCAATCGCTTCTTCCAAGAGCACTGAATTATAGGTATGTTGAAAGAATGCGTCTATCGGCATCCAAGCCATTCCGCCAAACTATAAAACAAACGAACATAAAAAGGGAGACGGAAGGAAACAACAAAGTTTCAACAATAATAGTAAGGCAGGATTAACATATTATTCAGCATTGCTATGATAACCATTAAAGCAAAAGGTACCCAGTTACCTTTTTATTGAAAAAGACCTAAATCTCATTTTACATTGCTAACAAAAGAACACCTCCTTAAATGATGGGTGTGATCCCCCAAGCAGGGTATTTCAATCAAAGACATTGGGGTTCTCTCTCCCACCCACCTTTCAAAAGAATAGCTCTCTGAGCATCACATTTTCTCACAATCCATACAAAAATGTTCAACGTATCCTGGCACATGACATACTACATAAACCATTTGGATGCTTGCTAATCAATAACGAAAACTATTGAAGAGGATTTAACCAAATCCAGCCCCAATCTTAAATCATGAAATAACCTCATCAACCTATCTACCACCCAGGCGGCCATATGAAAACCGACTCCAGGCCTACTTGTTTAAAAACTCCACCATCAACTTGACTCCAACTTTGTTGCCAGTCATCCAAAAGGGTGACTGAGCCTCAATGTTTAAATTAAAATTCCATCATGTGAAGACACTACCTTTAATATCAACTACCCTACTTATTAGCACACGCTTAGCATATCATCCGCTCTCTCATTACCCGTTATATTACAATGACCCGGCAACCCAGTTCAAAGTGCACTATAATACCTTGAGATCTAATAGAATAACATCCTTGCTTATATCCTGAATAACTGCATTATCATCAACAAAACGAGATAAAGCTTGGAGTGCACTCATAGAATCACTCACTACACACTTCCATTGGCTCGACATCAGCACTCCCAAAGGGCCAAATAAATTGCCCATTAATTCTGCATTTAAAGATAGAATATCATCATAGAGTCTAAAACCCCCACTAATAATTAAACTCAGAACAAAAAATTCCACATCCACTCCTCTTTTCTGGGCAACATTCACAGATTCTGTGTAGATTATGAAGCGACGTCATCCACTTCTCCCGAATCTTTTGCATGTGCAATCTAACCTTCACAAACATCATCAAGTACCCGGAATCATTGAATGTATTGAAAGATGTAAACACCATCCACTAAAGATGAATACCAAAAAGGAAAATGGAACAAGGGGACGCTCACATAAAAGGCAAACGCCACCCCACCTCATTAACACCCTACTCGAATCAGTGTTCAATCGGTGAACGCGTGCCAGGGACAGAAGGCGGTGACTGCGCAGCATGTGGATATCTGAGAATACATACAGAATTGTCTATACACGATCATTCATAGTAAGTACCGTATGGTCTTGAGTGATGACTCATTCCTATAACAGAAATCATAAAAACTCTAGATAGATCTTAACGCCTCAACTTCAAAAGGGGGCTCGCCACATTCAAATTGTAACTTGATGAGGGAGGTACGACGTCCATAAAGCCCCTGCACAAATCTTTAAAGACTGATACTGCACCCTATTCCGCTTATTTTAACTGACTCCGAAGCAGAATCAAAGGCTTCACAACCGTACTCCAACACAAGTTTAATTAAGGCTCTATAAATGTTCAACCAAAAAAGTGCAAGGGCGCCCCCCGAACAATCCAGAGATCAACTTAAAGATTTTTCACTTGATTTACACTTGCAAAGACTGAATTCATATGATCACTCCAAGTTAATCTGGATCAAATTACACCCCAAAAACTTAGCAACTTCTTTATGGCAACTGCTGTACCTTCCTAACTGAAGGGAAATAACGGGCAATTTCCTTTTCAGAGTAAAAAACACCCCCAATTTCGGACAGAGAGCCGAAAGCCCCACTTATTCCACCAATTACCAATAACAAACTTAATCTGCTTAGTTAAAAAACCAATATTACGATGAGTCCTCCATATAAGCTATGTCATCAGCAAACTGAGTGATCTTAGGCCTTTTTTTAAAACAATGGGCAATCACTACAGCGAAGATTGTATGCTATACACCTTGTGGGACACCATTGGCAACAAATTTAAAACCCGATAATAACCCATTAACTTTGACTCTAAGTATCTATTAGTAGAAAACTATCAATCCAACGAATGATGCGACCACGAAAGCCATTGCCTTCATTTTATAATAACCCCTTTCGCCAAACCATATCGTAAGCCTTTCCTAAGTCCAAAATCATCCAAAGTACTTTCCTTATTACCATCCCAATATTAATAACGATCAATATGGGTCAATGTCGTAGTCTACGACCCTTCCGGAACCACTCTGAACAGGATGGATAAGATTATGCAACTCCAACCAACACAATCATGTTAACCATACGTTCCATGATCTTACCTATGGCGGCCGTCAATGCATTGGTCTATACGACACGGGATCGAAGGATTTTCCCCGGCTTTAAACAATGGGAAAAAGAAGATAGCCTCTCTCCACTTGAATGACATTCGACACGAATCATAATAATATTAACATCATAAGTAAATCTGACGAGTACTACATTAAGACCTTTTCAAAATACTCGCACCTATGCCATCTGCACCAGAGTAGTACATTTTGCTTATCTATAGGCAGGTTTTAATTCATCTAGAGTGATGACTCAATCATTTCTAGGCGATTCAATCATTAGATTCGTCAACACAAATCATGCTCATCCTGTCTTTAATAGGCTTAAATAAATTCATCTTATAGTGAGAGGTACTGCTAACGATGCAAAACGGTTTAACAAGCACACTTAGCCTTATCACGATCAAAACCGCACTTGTGTTTCTTATCATTAGACAGGGAATAGATTTGTAACTCTTAAATTGGAAATACCTTAACTTTTTTCCAAATTGACGAGGGAGGATTAGATGAAATCCATTACAAACATCCCGCCATGCCTCCCTCTTAGCCTCTCTAATAATCCAAGAGCCTCGGCTCTCTGTTTCTTTAATGAATATATCACTAGCAGGCAGATCTCTTAAGAACTTAAAGGCTTTTTCTTTTCACGATAGCTCTACTACAATCCGCATTTCCACCATGGAAACTCGGAGATTTAACTTTACTAATAAACTTCGTTTTTGGAACAGCTAAATCACATTGCTTTCAGTCAAGCTGAGACAACAAAATCATCTAAATTTCTCACAAGATTCTCACTCAGGAAAAATATCCTATTAACACATTCATCTGAAATTTATCCCAGTTGGCCCTTTTCAGGGACCATTAGGTCATTAAATTGCTCTTGTTAACAGAACATAAAATTGACTATTATCAAGATGGGAAATGGACACTACACAGTTTATATCTGCCACCGACCAAACGAACCACACACTCTCCTTGACACCAAGACATATCAAGACACGACATCGACCATTTCTCTGTCAATCCGTGTACCTGATCCTTCATTAAGGCAAATCAGATCATACCTTCAAAATCACGTGATATTGTCCATGTTGCAAGAGCCCTCTGCGGCTATACATAATTAACCAACTGCCCTCTATCGCTGCACCATTCCGCCACATATTTTTTACTTGATTTGCGACTGTTATTTGAGCTAGTTTTCCATATTTGTTTGGATCTAATATTTGAGGAAAACCATTTTCCCTTACCGAACTGGAAGCTTCACTAGGCAGTCGACCAGCAGTCCCATAGGCCTTCTTTTAAGCAGTCAATTCAGTAGTCGAAAATAGAGCGTCATATGCAGTACATATGTTATAAGGCCTTCGAGGCTTATGACAAGCTTTCGAAGGTCTATAGGCAGTCGTTATGTCTTCCCACAGCCAGGTTAACATGCAATTAGCTAAGCACCTTCATTAGGGGCCTGCATACGAAGCTCTATATAAGCAGTTGACTGCCTATCCTACGAATCCTATATAAGCAGTCGACTGCCTACCCTACGAAGCCCTATAATAAGTCAGTCGACTGCACTATCAAGAAGCCTATTTAAGCAGTCCACTAACATCTCCGAAGCTCTATAGCGTACATGAAGGCTGGCGTCCCGCCAACCGAGGCAGGCGTCCCGCCAGCCGACTCACCACCACTCACTGGTACCGGAGTGTTCACCGTAGGTTCAACCCCTGAGGACGAGCCGAGTGACCCTACCATGCTTCCCCTGGGGTTTCGTCCGCTGTGTGGCGAGATCATTCTTTAATTCCCCCAAAACAAATTTTTACGGGAATCATCTGATACGCTCCTGTTTACTTCCTAATTTTGGCGAAAGAATCAACATGCATTGATTCACGCAAATCAGTTTGCGAGAAATCATTCTCGGATTCGCACGAAATTCTGGCTTATTTTTTCGTCGAAAACGAAATAGGCTAGTGCACCCATTTGATTACACGCTTTATTCCGTTATCATACATTTTATACTCTGACGGAATAATCCATAGGTGCACGGAGCCTGTTTCGTTTCGTCGAATAAATAATCAAATTCTATCAGCCTCGATAGCTTATCATCATGTGAATCCTGGAACACTGAAAACCAAAACTCGCTTACTTACTAATTTGAAACTAATACAATTGATAGCGATTTTTATACTAATACTTAGTTCTTCAGGCCGTACTAATTTGTCTAACTGGTAGTAGCAGCTGACAGTTTTCTGAACTAGCTCATGGTTAATAAGGACTTCGTTGGATGTTCCTACAAATCTTTCCTACTAGTATGAGAGGGGCTTCACTCGTTTTATAAACTATTAAAAAGGATGTCGATTTTTACTACTTTTGTTATAGGGCAGTTTCTACTACTTTCACTGAATGATAGGGCAATTAGTATGGTTTTTTATTTGGTAGGGATGTTTGTACTAGTATATAAGTTTGCCACTATGCCTGAAAGGTGTAATTTGTATGTATTGGCAGTTTAAACCTGGTTCATAAATTGTGTTTTTTAAACGCCCTTATTTTATCCGAAAGCCGTTTGTTAGAACCCGAGGTAATCAAAATTGATAAACCTAATTTGGGGATTAGAAATCCCATATTTTTAATCTGCGATTTCATGTTTTTCGCCAAAAAAAACAACATTTTTGTGCGTTATTCTTGTCATATTTTCCACCAAAATAATCTCTAAATATCCCTTTAATAAGCATAACATCACCAAATTTGATCTATTTCTTGTCTCAAAATGTATTTCCATACCAACATTTATTTTGTTGAAGTAAAACTCTGTAAATAAAAAAAATGTTTTCTTGCCACATTCTTTTGCAAATTGCAATCTTATACACATATCAAAACATCTACATTAATCTGATATTATATCTGAGACTAATATACCTATTATATTAGTATATTAGTCTCAGATTATATTCATTTCTATTTCTTTATACATGTTTCACCAAGAAAAGTGCAACGCCAAACTAGAAAACCAAGTGCTACTTAATGAGCTTTAATGTCTCTTTGATGTTGTCCTTCAACTTCTTTAAAATCATACCGCGACCCGGCACAGTTTTTTCAAATACTTGTTTTTTAAACACACCAGTGCATTTCCAGGATTTCCCCCATGTGTGACCTTTGATCTATGGGTGTGACTTTTGACCTCAGATCTGTTCTGTACTCAGGTCAGCGGTTCTTTTGACCAAATTTGGTGGTCATAGGGCACCTCTAGATGACCTTTGACCTTTTGGGTCACTCCAAACCCTACAAACAAAGGTCAGACTGCCCTCCCCTACCTCCATACCAAATGTCAGCCCCAAACGTCAAAGCATAACAAAATAGCCGGACAGACAGACGGATCTCATCTTTTAATAGTATCTATCATATAAAGGGGGTCCATGTGGCCACAAAATTTTGTTTTTCGTGCGCCACTTTTTTACGGTAAATTATTTTTGTCCAAAATGTTATCTAACTGCCTAAATATCACTTGCGTGTATTTTGGTGGAAACAAATTCAAATCGGCCATGGCGTTTATTACTAGTATGCTAATTAGCATAATCTGAGCATTTGGTGGTGCTATTCAAATTTGTTTTGCCCCAGTTGCCCCTTAAAGGTGCAACAAGAGATTTCAAGTCGTTCATATTTTCTGTGATATGCAGTGGTGATATTACTAAGATGTATTGAGCTAACGTTTAAGAGGAGATTTTGTTATGAAACTGGGAGAGAGACTGCCATAGCAAATGCACGTAGCAGTTTCACAAATTACCGTTTGGAAACCCCCAATGCCCAAATCTAGCAGGTCACGCAACATTAGTTTCACAGTTCAAGCTTTATATTCCTGTTTCCTATGGACCCCGGACTATGATACCTGCCGGACTATGATTACTTTCACACCGGGTTGTCGGCGGCTAAACTGTCACTCCCATCGGGTTTCGAACGAAATCCGATGAGGAGGGTAGCTGGTTACACTCTAAATTTCAGGGATTTAAAAGTTAATCCTTAGGATTGCAATTATTGACCAATCAATGTTAGGATTCAAAATTAATCTCTATTTGCATTAACATTAAAGGTGCATTTCGTGATTTCAACACCTTCTGTTTTATTCATTGATCACTAGATATCCTTGAGGAAAGCTTATTATCAAAATTTGAGCTGATCCCGATCTTGCAGTTTTGTGTTATGAGCAATTGCTCGTTTCCCACGGTCCCATAGGCTACTGTGCTGTAATTTCAGTCCGTTTACGGACAGAAAATACAAAATTGCGAATTTCTTACAGATGCAACCGAATTTGCACGTAAGATTGGGCACACATGGATTACTAATGCTAACGGTTCAGATGATATAAAAATCTCAACATTTTTTAGGTAAGTTGGGGGGACGAGGCTGTGGATCACGAAATGCCCCTTTAAATCATATAGATTTCAAATCTAATATGATTGAATCTAAGGCAAATATTTAGATTGGTCACTTGTCACAATCCTAAAGGATTTATTTTTAAATACCTGAAATTTAGAATTTACCCTGGTAGAACTAGAAAGGAGATCTACTTACAAGGGCGTCGGTTCTTAAGAACTAATGGCGACTATCCAGCACATTGACGTCAGAAAGGGCATGCATCCGGTTAATTATCTTTTACTCCAATAAATCCTCACACAGCAGTATTGCTGTGAATGTGAGGTGTATCCGGCCACCCTCATTAGCGGGGACAAATGTTTTCAAATGTTTTTATATTGTGTTTATTTTTATGTGTAATTTTGTCAGAAATTTGGCCCTTGGTCATAGGGCAAAATAGTACAAATGGCATTGACCTTCTTCAACCTTTATCTCGGTACGTAAATATTGAACATAACCAAAACTATAACTTTGGGACAAAGTCCCCCTCCTTCCTCACGGCAATAATTTGCATGTATTTAAATATAATCAGGTAAATTTCAATGTTGGGGCCCCCCTGTACAAATGCGAGATGAGTGAGATTGACCTTTTTTTACCAGATTTAGTCATTTTACCCTTTTTACCCAAACATGATTTTGGAATCATTTAAAAGACGGGACAATATGAAAATGTTCAACATGTTTAGAGTCGTTTAAAAGTTTGACCTGTAAACTTAATTGAAAAAGTGAACACCACAATTTCGACCATTAATAACTGTCAAACCGTGTCAAACCTTAGATTGGAGGTAGGCTGAACGAACTTCTTCAATAAGGACCCTATGGTATTTCTGCTTCTGTCTTATAAAAAGACATTATCCATTAATGGTTGTAATAGACTTCATTTTGCATTATGACCGCCATCATAGGTAGTGGATTTCATATATAGCTTGAGAACTAAATTTCTCTTGTTGTATTGGAAATTGGCCCATTAAATATTCATTTTTCTCCTTAGAAAAAAATCGATTTCTTTCAGGCTATAGGGCTGGGGGGAGAACCTGGGGAGAAATAATTTCAGCCAATGAAAGCGCTTCTCGTAAATACGGTGTAGAAGTAATATAGTCCAGCGTACTCATAGCCCGGCTTTACAAAGCGGTTTAAAGAATGGGGCGATGATTCAGTTGAATCTTCAAGCAACATTAGAATTACAGGCCTATCCGTATGTCGTCTATGGAGCCCGAACGGTGGCTCCCGGCGGACTATAATTATTTCAAAACTGGGTAATGTAAATCCGGTTCGACAGGGACGTACCAGTTTGGTAGTTTTTTTTTTTGGGGGGGGGAGGGATTTTTTTTTTTTTTAAACTTTTGGATAATTTTTTGTAAAATGGACCGAACCCCTACCCCCCCCCCCCCACTCCACCCCCCCCCCCCGCCTCCTAATATCCTTTTTTGTCATTTTGATCACTTTCATCGCCAAAGAGATGGAACGGCGTCGTACCTTCTGTTAAATTTTATCTAATTGCTGCACCTTAAAAAAAAAATCAGCAAAAAGTGTCTTTCGCCCTTTGTGTTGGCTTATAGAACGTGAAAAACAAGGGATTTTGATTATTTTGCATATAATACTTTCAATATAAAAACATTGGAGGAATTTTGGATTTGCTCCAATACCAAATTCGAAGTTCCAATTTTGTGCCAAGAAAACAATCTTAATTCGTGATCCTAGCGCCTTCATTTGTGTATTGGGTCATAATAATATTATTTCCAAAATTTAAGTGATTATGACGGGCGTTTGAGTGGGCCACAAGCGAATCGTCAGAACGATGCCTCATAGGCCAACTGTGTTGTAATTCTGGACAGACAGAAATAGAAAATGGTGATTTTTTTCAAGAGTAGATTGCCATATGCACATATTAGATTTGGCCCACATAGGCCTACTATAGGCCTAAATGGCCAACAGTTCAGATAATAGCCTATAAATCTCAACTTGTTTAAGGTATAAGTGGGGCTATGTGAATTGCCCCTTTAACCCGTCTACCTGAGCCATTTTTTTGTAACAAAAACATTCCGAATGGGGGGAATGGGGGAGGGGGTGGTGGTTACCACCCCCCTGTGATTTTCGTTACGGAACATCCGATTCTTGTAAAATTGGTACCAAATGATAGCTTAGAGTTTCATTCTTTTTTTTCCCCAAAATTTTGGTACCAAATAAGTACCAACATCCCCCATTATGACCCGTCACCATGACGTCTATGTTGAAAGTACGAAATACCGATATAGGTGGAAAATTGATATTTCGCAATTTTTGCAACTCAAAAACACCTATTATAGCCACTAAAATGCTCTCCGAAAATAGTCCATTTCCCATAAGTAGAGTCAAAAATCGCATGAAAATTGATATTCCTAACATTTGTTGGGGAGGGGGAACAATGAATTAATTTCACGATTGTGGTCTGTGGAAAATGACAATTTTGTAAAATCAGAAATTTAGACGTCATTGGGACGTCATGCTGGGCAGGTTGGTACTCATTGGAAAGAGGAGGACCATAGCTATTTATTGGTACCAAAATAAAGTGTATTGTGATATTACCCATGTGTTTTCTTCTAGACATCATCACTTTTGCGAATCACCCTGGATCCTTACCTATACCCCCGTTGGATGTTGGTTTTTGGAGGAAAGGAGCGGAACGGAAATGTCAATTGACAATTAAAGTAAATAATTTGGCACCAAAAAAAGGGGGTTTTGGTTTTAGCAAGCCGGCGGGGGAAAACCTGCAGGGTGTGGGAACCCCCCCCCTTCGGTAGCGAGGATTAACCTCTTTTTTAAAATTAAAAAAAAAAAAAAAAAAAATGGGGAAGTTTAAGTTTTTTATGGAAATTAAAGGGGGGTGCCCTGATTATTTTTTTAATTTTAAATTATTATTAGGTTGTGATCTGGATTGCTGATCTTGATCCCACACCCATTTCCCATATGATACGTTTCAGTGATATTTCAACTCGTTTTATAAGTGAAAACTAAACGTGATTTTGTAAGCCCAAATAGAGTAGTTTTACTGTGTAAAACAATATTAGTCGACTAGTGGAGGCAAATTTTGCTCTATAATAGCAAAACCAAACACTTGTTTGTCCCTAGATTTGATAAGGTAAGTACGTAAATGAGAAAAAATAGCAGCCGCTCCTTAGACAATGCACAAATGAATTACTTACGGTAAATCTTGGTTATGGGGAAGAAGTTAGTGCAATCGGGGCAGGATATTAATCAAACTTTAAAGGTGAATATCTCATTTTTTAGGAGGCCAAAGTTGCAGATTAGGCCTCTGGCATGGAGGGGGCCGTGGGGGGCCTTCATCAAAAACATGCCCTTACATGTCCACACTGGCGACACCGTTATCGATGCGCCATGATATTGCATTTTAAGGCGAGCGTTGTTAACCTTTATGTCGAATTGTTTTTGGTGTTGTTTGGTGATCAATGTAGGGTTTGGATTTTTTGTACACTTTGCTTGTTGTTATTTTCTTTAAGCTAATTTTAAAGAATAAATAAATTGAAAAGGTAAATTTCATTAATTAGTTTCTGTTAGTTGAGCCGTATTCAATACCGCGCTTGCAGTAGCCTTGCTTGGTTGCTTTGTAGTTGCAGACTAGGACTTGTCATGTTTCATTGTTGTTGTTTATGGTGTTTCACCCGCTGATCTCTACCACACTGGATAGGTATCGCCCTTCGAACGTGAGGAGGGGAAACCGGAAATTGCACGGCGGCCCTTTGCTCTACCGAAGAACCCGATTACAATGGAATAGGGAAACTACGGCAAAGGGACAGAATTAGGGCCATTAAAGACACTATCAGTGATTGAAAAAAATATTTGAATTTGCAGGGAATAGCTTCAAAGTGAAGGATAAGTCTGGTGAATTCGCAACAAAAGTACCTTCTTCCACCCTGTAGAAATTGAAGAAAAGGAAGGAAGAAAAAGGCAGTGTTCCATGATAGACTCCCCTTCAATTACGTGTTGTAGTTAGTGTAGTAAGTGTTTCAGAAAGGACAGTAATGACT
>JAMKCH010024878.1:0-19754 GCA_023653785.1 Ophioderma brevispina | reverse complement strand
TAAATCGAAGGATAAAGATTTTTTATAAGTTATTTTGTTTCCAACTGAAATATTGACAGAAATGAAGAAAATAGTGTTCAAAGATTGGAATCTCCATTCAATTATATGTTGTAGTAAGTGTCCGTACGGACAGTAATGGCTAATATCCGATTTTATCCTTAATTAGGTTGCTTTTGGTCTTCTCACTTGTAGGATACCTATCCTTGTTACAGACATGTAAGAATCTGATTTTTGATGATTTATTTTCCCGATTTTCTTCCGGGGGCCACTTGTATTCAAAAATGGATATGATGCGTGAACATGAACTTACAAAATGCACCCCAAACAAGTATTTCCATCGACTAACACATACCCTAAACAAGTATTTTGTGTGTTTTTGCTACCCTAAACAAGTAAGCAATGCATTGTATTGTGAATATACCATTTATTATCTTGCTTTGCTTTATTTCCGATTTACAATACTTTTGATGATTTTGATCTCTGCTTAATTTGAGTATTACATACCCAAAACACGTACATCACAATTTCAGGGTTAACAAAAACATACCCTTTTTCCATATTTTGCTGTTTTTGACACCCTAATCAATGTACGTGCGTACATACATACCGACAAGAGGTACATTGTGGGAATACCCTCACAAAGTTGTGTGTTTTTGTGTATACATCGGTACATACATGCATTGTGGGGGTATTTGTAGGTATATTCATACACTGTGGGGTTATTTTGGTGTGAGTTTTACACCCTCACAGCAATATACAAAATCCATGTATAACGCTGTGGGCACCCATAGCTTAGACCTATACCTACCCCCCCCTAGAGGCCAAAAAACAGCATTTGGCAGAGATTCAGTGTGGGCGTACTCCCATAATGACAAAAACGCCCACAATGTAGCTTTGTACCTATATTTACTCCCACAATGTACCTCTTGTAAGAACATCGCCTGCTGGAAAAAAGGACCCTTTTTACGCGTTTTCTTATCATCATATCCACTTTTGAATACAAGTGTCCCCCCCCCGGGATTTTCTGATTTAGCAAATCAATGATAGTGCCTTTTAAACGTTCTACAATCAAACAAGTTCGAATTTAAGGACATTGTCCCTCATAATATATCCTTAAGCTCCTTTAATAAAGACAGGTGCCATATAGGTCAGTCTTTTGATTGTCACTCAGTAGATCCTCCCCCGGTTTTATAATGGGTCTTAGTGACAGTTTATTCTCGTGTGACATGGCCAGCACACTGTTCAAATATTTCTGTTAGGTACAATGTGTGCGTTGTCAATTACATATTGCCTCAGTCAGGCGCCACTGCTAAACTAGGAACATTTTAAAGTTGAATTAAGATATTTTTATTAATATAAATTCGGCAGTTTTATATCAAAAGTTATTTTGGGAGGACAATCCAAAATTAATTTAATTAGTTTAATCTATAGAAATATAACCTTTAACACTTATGAATACCGTGAAGATCAAAATTCTCCTTAAAACGTGGACATACCGCAATTGCAATCACAAATGGATATCCTAGAATCTGGAATAATATGGAATAATCTGGAGAATACTGAATGAACCATAAATTCTGGAACAGTTCAAAGAGACTATATTTTGGGGTATAACAACTTCTATAACCTTCTAGTACTGAATCAGATACATGTAGCTTGAATTCTGTTATATGCTGTTGTTTTTGACCAGGAACTTTAGGATCTGTGTAACCAGAAGGCGGAAATAAATAAGCCATGGCTAATATTTTCAGGATAGTTTGCTAATGTTGTGAGGAGCAACATATTAAAAGTCCCCAAGTTTCCCCCTTGTGTGCTAATTGAAGAATAAGGTGGTAAGGTTTTATACAGGGGTAAAAAAATTAAAATGATTGAATTGACCTAAATCATGGAATAGAGTATTCCTCTAGTCTCACTAATTAAGAAAAAGTATAGTTTGTCTAACTTTTGACCTCTAGGTTTAGGAACACGTTACAAAGGCCAACAAATGTAGGATCGACGTTCTTAAGGGTATAAAATTAAAAAAAAAAAAACAATCCGATTTTAATCAAACAAATGACAAAATATAATCATTCCCTCCATCTACATCGTTTAAATATTGACTTTATAGGGCAGCGGATTGTGACCTTCCATAGACCTGTAGTGATATGTCATAATGAGCGCTATGCAAAGAAATTACTTGACCTGTTTAAATATATATTTTCGGTTTATATAAAAACAACAAGACGAACACATGGACCAACATTTTGAAAAAGAATCGATGATTCTGAACCTTACCCCCAGTAACCCTTGAACTGTTTTTCCATATGTTAACCATAACAGTAGATATGGTCAAACTATACCTTTTTAAATTCCTTATGACATACCCAACGATGGTAGAACATTTTGAAACAATTGGGGGGGGAAAAACGTAAAAATTTGCCCCCTGTTTTCTCAATTTTACCACACAAGGAGGAACTGTTGATATTTTGCTTCGTCTCACAACATTAGAAACTATCCTTAAATTGTATGGTTTATTCTTTTTCGGACGTTTTTCTATTTATCTTGGGACAATTATGCAATCTGAGACATATCGATAACATGAAATGGCCTTTTCAATGAGGTTTTATTTCATACCTGTTTTGGTCATATAATGTGTTTATTTAACACCCCTCAGCACTTCTACATAACCAGTGATATCGTGATTCCAATATTTACCAGTGCGAACAAAATCGTGCAACACTTGAGTAGCTCACGAACTGTGATCTTACCTTGACTGAGCAATACTCTCCATCTATTGTACACATCTTCAAGATTTTTGTACACATCTTATAAGAAGTACGTCATACCAAGGAGGGCTATCACAGGTTTGTCACCACAAACACCCCTCTTGACCGAATTGATAGTCTCTATTTAAACACGGTGAAGTTTGAAGCGATCAACTTGTGTTACATCCACCTGTGCTTATAAACTTTCAAATAAATTTCTTGCAATACAGTTCATATTCTCTTCTAATGTTTCAATATACTGAAAATAAAATAAAAAATTGTACCGGCAGTGATCATGCATATAGTAGTGCTGATGAGATCAATAGAATATACAGAATGAATCAACAAAAAAAAGGAAATGAGGTAGATATGAACGATTTTCACAACTGATCCAGAAAGATTTGTCACCACATTCAGACAAATAATGGAACTGCAAATCAGCTTAACTGTGTAAAAGGCGTGTATCCCATTGGAATGGGGTACAAATGGATCAGCCGCGAAAATCTTTCATATCTACCTCATTCTTCACCAAATTACTTCATTTTTTTCAGCATAGAAAGTCGAAAATATACAGATCATGCAAACATCAACTGCGTCACAGTTGAGTAAACAGGTCAGGGTCAAATTTTGTGTTTTTCATGCACAATTTTTTTTATTCACTTTGTATATGAGAGACACAGCTGAGACAGTTATAACAAAGTACATTAAAGACGCCCAGTCGTTCAAAGACTTTACCGTGCCATTGCAGACGTACACACATTTCTCCAACTCGGCAATTCTTCACATCTGACTGAGAAGACTTAAGAAATGGGAACTTATTGCATATTTCCATTTTGCAAATATGGTAACAATCCAGAATCAGAATAAGATCAAGGATGTTTTATCCCCGCCAACATTATCATATAACGGTGTTTCATTGTTTAAAATATCTCAATTAACATTTTTGTTCTTATTTTAACACTTTTCTTTGATTTTAATGGGTGATATGAAAATATAGAATGAATTATACGCAAAATGATGATTTGCACATAAATTATGCAAATTAGGGATCCAATATGGCCGCCTGCGGCCATTGGTGGCCATATTGACCAAATTCTAATGCATCTTCCTGATCAAACTATACCACCTATCAACTACTTACTTGGTATTTAAACTTGTCAGATCATTCCCCATGTATTGACAATCTTATTTTTTTTAAATTGTAATAGAATTTGATTAATATTCAAAAATATGCAAATCACTGAAAATATGCGCCTCATTAATATGCGTAATGCTGATTTTAGAGAACATGGCTACGGTATAAACAAATTCTTTTCAATTGAAGTTAGAAAACTGGAGATATTGTGCATGAAAATTACACTATCGCGTAACATTCGAAATTGAGCAAAATAGGAAAATAGCAAAATATACATTTTTTGCATTTTCAAAATGTTTAAAATGTCATTTTCAAGAAATATATGCGCTGAAATGTTGCACATAATTTTCTCTTTAGCCAAACGGTTTTTAGCCAAAAAAGTGGAAGTTGATTGGGATACTGTACCTATAAGGGACTGACTTGGGTGGTTTGGAGTAACTTTCAACTTTATTTCCCATGCCAACCCATCAGCAATATAATAAGTGAATAAATATTATATTAGTGATTGGTGACACGAAGAACGATAAAAAGGCCAAAGGCCATGTTATCGTCATCCGAAACAAGAATAAACAGAATATATTTCAAGTCCCGCCTCATGTAGAACATGTATTATGTAACACTTAAATTATCTGCCACGCAATTGACAAATTCGGTCCAAAGGCGAAGACAATATTAAAGATGCAGAAAAGATGTATGGTATCTTGGTGTTTCCCATAAGGAAAATACGACCCTGGTAAGGCATGTAAGGTAAGCTCGCAATTTTGAGACCTAGACACAAGGGAGGAGAATGGTTGTGATTCAGATTTAAAGACACTATCAGTGATTTGCTAAATTGGCAAATCGAAAAAATCATCAAAAATCAGATTTTTTCATGTATGTAACAAGTACAGGTATCCTAACATACCCTGCAAATGATAAGACCAGAGGCAACCTAATAAGGACAGAATCGGAGATTTTATTGATTACTGTCCGTTCGGACACTTATTACAACACGTAATTGAATGGAGAATCGTATCTTGGAACACTGCCGTTTTCTTCCTTTTCTGTCAATTCTACAGCTGGAAAAGGTAACTTATGAGAATTCTACAGACTTCTCCTTCACTTTGAAGCTATTCCTGCACATTTCAAATATTTTTCAAATCACTGATAGTGTCTTTAAGGTTAAGTAATTACCTTGCTTCTAAAGCAGGCAAAATCACTCGTCTTCATCGTTTAGTCTGCCACACTGTAATGTTTCTAGTGCACACCATGAAAAAAGCTACAGTCCCAAAAGGAAAAAGTACCAGCACCTACCCATAAGGGTGTACGTAATGTGAAACGAGTCACGTATCAGAAATCAATTTGAAACGTTTAAAGCAAATATACGTATTGGGCGCACAGGTGCCTGAATCTAATCATTCGAACTCGAGTCTGTACCAAAACTCACGCTTTTTTCTCTGTTTCTTTTCAGAATTGTAGGAAAGAACTCCATAATGAACGAACAACTCATGATCGTTGTGTTATTTCTCGGTGTCATTGGAAATGTCATAAGTTTTCCTGAAGACGAAATCAGAAGTAATGACGTTGATATCGAAGTACTAGATCCAACAGACCCAATGATTCCTCTACTTTCTGGACTTATAGGGCAGCGATACAAGTTATTGCAGATACTGTTACAAACGACTACAAGAGACCCTTTAATTTCTTATTCAGCAGATACCGACAGTGACTTGCTTCCATCTAGTGATCTCCTTTCAGCACAGGAGGACTCATTTCAAGACCTGCAACCTGTGGTCAGAAACATCGTGAAACGCCTTCAGCCTGACTTTCAGGTTTTAATCCGTCTTGCTATCATGCGGAAACTCCGCGAACAAGCAGAGTCTAGAGAACCTCTACAGCTCGGTGAAAGTCATGGAATGCGATTCAAAAAAGCTAAAGATAATTTTCTGACCGAGCTTCGTACTTCCAACACGAACAGAGTCATTCCTCAGGAAGAGGAACTTCTGCTGGATGATCATGACATGGCCGTAAAAAAGAGATTGTCTGAGGACTGAGAAAAGAGCTGTTCGACGAGATGTCTTAACATTCTGCAAAAAACAACAGACAGGCAGTTGAATTGCAAGGAATGAGAGGCGGTAGATAGGAACGTCAATACGCAGAGACTGGGCTCAGATGGATTATTAGAAGACGATAATGGGAAAATTTGCGAGGACGTCTTTATAAAGGACTGAATTGGTGCTATATACCTTGTAGTAAAGTTCAATATTAATTTCAATTATATTGGTTACCAATTTGTTTGGGTTGAACAATGTGACTCAAGATATAGTATCTTTCAGAGATACAGTGACTTAAGTGAAGAAACGTATTAAAAATGATATGCAATTAATTGCCATACTGCGGAAAACGTAGAGGTCAGTGGTATAGACCGACCGATAACTCATGATCTGATGTGTGGATTTAAGCGCGGTCCCGCTGGGGCCACCGTGTTGCGAATTTACCTCGCTTCTAGTGGAAGGCTAGGTGAATGTCACAATGTAAATGTGCTTGATTGTTGCAACAAAGAGGAGGTATGGTGTTCTTCCCACAATGCATTTCTCCCAATACAATTTTTGCACTGGGTGTCACATGAATTTACAGCGACGAAAAGTACATTAACAGTATAGAAGAAAGCGTATAAGTACGTATACGTACAAGTATATATATACGTCCAGAGAAGATCTGATACGTCATACTTCCCACAATGGTTTCAACATTTCACCCCGGAACAGTTTATTTTTACAGTTCTGAAGCTGCAATCTTCACTACATAGAGTTTTAAAGCTTATCAACAAAATGTATGTGTGGATTTTTGATATATTTTTTCAAATAAAAGATATTAATTAAGAAAATTGATATGACGTCATCAGTGATATTTTTTTCAATAATTAAATTTCGACACATGAAATCAAAATTTTGACACATAGAATTTGTTTATATTGTTGTTTGGCATTAGTTCTGAAATTAGAATCCTTTCTCGTCTCAAAACTGAGAATCCCGAGAGGATTTATAAAATTCTTTTGTATTTCTTTATAATTTGGTGACGTATGTACGTACTTGTACATATACGTACAAGTACGCAATCGTCTGCACTGCTAAATGAACAGAACTCGTCCCAATTTTGCAATTTAAGTACTTTTTGTCACTATAAATTCATGTGACAACCAGTGGAAAGATTGTATTGGGAGAAATGCATTGTGGGAAGAACACCATAACTCCTCTTTGTTGCAACAATCAAGCACATTTACATTGTGACATTAAATAACCTTCCCACTTAAGAAAGCGAGGTAAAGTGCCTTGTTTAAGTGCGCAACACAGTGGCCCCAGCGGGACCGCGCTTAAATCCACAACATCGTCCCTCGACTTACCTCAATAAAGATGTTTATATCATCTGAACCGTTGGCCGTGCAAATTCGATCTTCTCTTGAAGGAATTCTTAATTTTATATTTTCTGTCCATAAGGCAACGAAAAAAAAATGTTTTACGGACCCGACCGACCCTGATTTTTCAGTTGTGCAGATTTTTTTTATTTTTTATATATTTTCCAAAAAGCATGTAAAATCAGGATGTTTTTAGCCCAAAGTTATCAATTTTGGCAAATTCTTTTTAGAAAATTTATTTGTAAAAATTTTTCATTTTTTCCTCTTGATGTTTCAGATTTTGGGGCTATTTAAGGCCAATTTAGACCTCTGGAAAGAAAAAAAAAACATTCGCCCGACCGACCGATCCTACTCGAAAGGTCCGCTCGCCCATAAAACAGTTTTTTTTCCGTCGCCTATAAACGGACAGAAATTAAACATAGTGGCCTGTGGGACAGCGTGCTACAAGCATTTGCGCATAACATCAAAACACACCGTCAGAATCAACTTAAATTTTGGAAATAACCTTTTCTCGGGATTTTCTAGTAAACCATAAACCAAAAATGAGGTGCTAGGATCACGAAACCTTTAATGACTCTTCTGTGTGTGTATGTTTGTGTGTGTGTGTGTTTGATTTCTGTTCTTAATGGACAATTATGGTTATTATGCACTCTTTACTGTTAACCGTTCAACTTAAAGATTTACAGATGGGCCTTTCCGTGACATACTGCAATATTGAAGTATACCTATTAACAGACGGTATTATAGGTTTTCCAAGTCAAATGTCAACTATTTTCAACCAGTTGTCTTCAAAGGCAGTTCAGATGTTATATTGTCAAATATATGTTTTATTAGCACATACAAATTATCAACATAAGGCAGTTCAAATGTCCATTATTGCAGAACAAAATATCCAATTAGCTCACATGATTTCCCATTAGTGAAATGACCAATGTTTAGTAGTTGATTTCAGACTATCAAGTTAAAAAACAGTTCCTACTTTGCACAACCAACCCATATTTTAATAAACTTATGATGGTCAGGAACAAGCGGGTGCCGTTGCCATTAAAGTTTCTAAAGATGGATGAAACGTTTTCCTTATGCAACAAACTCTAACACCAGTTATTATGTGTTAAGTTATGAAAAAAAAACATTGAATTAACATATTTTCGTTGTTTGTTCATTTGTTTCGTTTTTTTTATGCCCCCAGAAGCTGACGAGATTAGACACGGCATATATTGGCCCCAAAACATGGTTCCCCATCGGTACTCTTGGCATCGGCATCACATGGCTAAACGTATATTGGCCCACTATTGGTTTTCCATTGGCAATGTGATATCGGCTTCATATATCGGCATCCTTTAATGGTTTAATATTGGCGCATCATATTGCAATCGGATCCAACGCCAAATAGAAGCCAATTATGGGATAAACGTGGCCCAATATGGCTTAAGGAGAATTGTTTGCCTAAAAAATAGCAGGGTGAGAAAAACAATAAAAACATAATAAAATACGCTAAAATCTCTCAAGGACGATTGTTTGGATCAGAACACAATATTTCAAAAATATTATACTTATATAATACCAATTCAAAAAAAAATAAACTATTTGATAGCTAAATTATTAATAATTGATTTCAATAAAGCAGAGAGTGAAAAATATGTATTTTGCAAATAAAAATAGTGATATATTCCCAATATGGTTCAATATCTAATTAACAAGAATTGGCCCAATATTGTGCCAACATGCCCGGGCCCAATAGGCGTCCAATGCTGGGCCGTGAGCAAAGAATATTGGACCGATAAACGGTAGCCAATATGTTCGATATTGAGTAAATATTGGGCCTATATGGCCATATTCCATGGTATTTGGGTGGGTACCTCAACGTAGTCCTCCTGGTTAAATGCGTCATAAATACGCCGCATGTCACCGTCTAATATTCTCTGGTAAGGTAGGTTTGCTGGTGTTTGTGCAGGAAAGTTGTTTTTTGACCTAACAAACATGCGCAACAGAAACACTTTTTGTGTTATCTTCTAAATTGTCACAGAATAATGTGTGTCAAAAGTCTAGAAACATCAACAATGGGGAACATGTAAAAATGTGAGGTTACATTTTGCTACAGCGGGTCAAACAAGTAAACAAGGCTATTAAATTGTTTTGAAAACGTAACACAAACTTATTCTATGAGTCGTGAGGATTAAAAAAGGTATAGTTGCCACATCTGCGGTCATTAGTTTCAGAAATCTAGGTCATAACGGTTCAAGTAATACTGGAGTAATTCTTCCCGAGTGATCGATATTTGACAACTATCTCAAATTGTTTGTATGATCCTATTCTATAGTAGAAAATGCATATTTGCTCATATATTAGGTATGATATAGATGGTAAGTATTAATGACCCCATAGGGGATATGGAAACCATGTTATACTTTGACCTCTAATTAGTGAACCAATGGTGTGAAACGAGTATTATATTTTCTGGTCCTTTGGGACTATGAAGAATTGGAGACTATTTTGTTAAAAAGAATCGGGCATTCTGAAAATGTACCCGGATGACCTTGAATCTTATAATAAGCTTAACTATATATTAAACTATAACTGACAGATAGGAAAATAAATCTTTTTTAAATCCTTAGGATATGGCCAATGTTGGTATAGTTCATTACCAATTCAATACTTTATTTCCCCCTGTACAAACCTTGCCTCCTGAAAATATACATGTTCCGCGCCAATTAAACTTCTATGAATTGATTATAATATTATTCTCTCATTATTTTTTTAAGTATAAACAAACCAAAATGTTTCTGTTGCAATTATTTGAGGTCAAAACCATATTTTCTTCACTGCCAAACTGACAGTTGAGTCCATATGAAAACATTTGAACTATCTGGGTGAAAGGACATGCAACTGATGAGCAAGATGATGATAACGATTTCTCATTGTGGTTTTACTGTAAATTGTCTGTAATTTTTTACAGTGAGGGCATTTGAACCTGGAAAACCTATAGACCGTATTCCAATATGACGTCAGCCACCAGACATGTTGGTGGACAAGACGCATACAATCCAGGACTACAATACTTAAGAAGCGGTCAATCCGAATCCATATTAGAGCGATTGCACAGGGAATCATTGACAGGTGAATATATTGTAGACTGGAATGCGTCTATCTGTCCATACCACATAAGCTGGCTATTGAATAGTTTATAGTGACAAAATGAATCTTGCCTCACCATTCAAATATTTTCTCACTTCATCATCTACTTTATTTTAACCTTCACTTGACTTGTAAATTTCATTCCTGGCCAGTGCAGTACTTCCATTTCACCAGTGGGTATTTAGAAAGTACATCCCCTGGTTTTTGGGTATGATATATATATCCAAACACACAAGGTCAGTTCATTGTCAATGTATGTACAAGTACTACCCACTGAATTGTGTCCTTTGTGGATGATCATATTGGTAACTCATATGCTTTTTTCGAAATACGATGTCCTCCCTCAGTCTCGGCGATGCGAGAGCGTTGCTGCGGCCGGCCCGAGCACTATTTAGTATCGAAAAAATTACAATTCAGTTTCTAAAAATCTTTTGATGATTTAATTGTAGATTCGGTGGCCTTGTAAAATAAGGAGACTCGGGGTGAGCCAATAAAACTTTACCCCAAAATTAACGCGATATTTTATTTTATCATAAATAATGGGTAATAGAGCATCTTACCTTGAATTTTTTGTTCATTTTGGTTGAGTGGTTCTCAAGATATTTTCCACTGAACATAAGTCAGTCAAACATAGACCCTTTTCCACCGGCTTATCATTTTGCTAGGCATTAAATCACCAATGCCCAAATCGACCAGATCGTGTCCTATCTCCCCCCCCCCCACACCACACAAGACAGAAACTGGTATTTAGCATAACTGCATGCTATGATTTCAGATTGAAAAGCCCTGTTGCCAGAATGTGTACTTAATCATTCCTTTATGAAATACCCATGGCACAAGTCGTTTTGCTGACTCATTGTTCGCTTGACTATATCTTGTAAACCACTCAACCAAAATGCACATTTTTTTTTCCAAGGCACGAGCGCATTCCCATTCTTTAAGATAAAATAAAATCCACCTATTCACATAAAAAGGTGGAAAAATATCATTTTCATTTGGGGTACAGTTTTTATTGTTGTCAACCCTGTACAATTCACTGATAGAAAATATTGACCCAACGGGGTTGGCCTGAAACAAAAAAATTTGCCCATGTTTAAGTTTTGATGGATATAATTTTTTTGTACAGCTTTACTTCTTTCTGGCACACAAGGTCCCTCGTATCACTAACACTTAGTCTATTATGAAAGGAACTTACCTCCTCAAAAAACAGAATTACCGAGAAAGTCGTTAGAAGGAAGATTCTTCGTGGAACGTGCTCTGATTGGGAGGAAATTCATAATCGTTAATTTTTATTGCCCGAAAGTACCTCAGCTTAGATCTTTTTAAAATAGGGAGTTGTCCTCAATAATTTTCTTTTAAATTGGTAGAAAGAGTCGGCGTGTGTTGTTTCTTGTGGGTAAATTCCAGAAACCTTGGGCCGTTATCTTCTGTGACTGTGAGTTGTGAACCAATTTGGGGGTGATCTGCATGTCACTGATTAGCTCAAAGCGTCATTCGGATTTATAAATTTAATAAATTTAAAAATGATAAAAAAACCAAATATTAAAAAACACACAATTTTGCATTTTGTTTATGTTATACATGTAGGCTGATATTCTGAAACGGAGACTAACTTTAGACCTGGGTTTTACACTAGGGGTAGTCCCTACAGAGCGGACTTTTTTTGCTTTCACTACCCTAAAAATGTGCTGTAAAGGGTGAGAAATTCCTCATGATGGGCGTTTTTCTCCCCTCCATAGAAGAATATTTCTCACCCATACATTTAACTTTCACGCATTTTGCAAGAAAAAAGGTGCACTCTTGTAGGACTTACCTTGGTTTAAACCCAGTCTAAAGTTAGTCTCCCTTTTTCAGAAGACCATCCAAACGTCAAATTGCAATAAATTATCCCAAATTTCCCGACCTTTTCATTCTTCTTACTGCAACCTAAATGTGAACACCACTTTGCTCTTAAATAATTTGGTAACCACAAAAAATTGCAACTGGGATGTAAGTTCACAAATTTGAAGGGTTATGGTTTGCTGACGTAAATCAATACATGTAACTTCCTGTTTAAGCATGCTGTATGATTTGTTTCATTTCTTTTGTAAGGTTTGTTGTGATTTGTAATCATTTTGCCTTGTGATTCGTTTTTGATGGTCTTTTCAAATAAACATACAATGAAACATGAAAACAAGTTCAAAATCCAACATTCTATCTTACAGGGATGTGAGTAATGACCGGTAATTTTTTGGATTTAAACCTGAAATCCTCTATAGATTGTTTTTTTGGCCCACATGGTGAATAGTATCTCGGCTGCGGCCGCTAGATAGATAGATATAGACTTGAATTGAAATCTACTACACTATATAAAGAATTTAAATAGCGATTAGTCCCTGCTTTAACAATCCTTGACTTATACTTAATGCTGCTTTTTATATTTTATTTTAAGGTACTCCCAAAACACAAATACATACCCTATGGGGCCGTCATTGCAGAGGTTTTGTCAAACAACAGTATTTTTAAAGTAATATAAAACAATGGATGACACCAGTGACAAGGTAACATATGGAGTTAAAAGGTGCAACGAGAAGATTTTTGGGCCTCCATATGCGTCATATTCAGTGATTTCATAATGATAAGACCCAATAGATTTCTTACCTTAGTTGGCTACAGAAATGCCTTGAAGGTGAAAACCAAGGCGATTGTGATTTGCTTAATTTCAATATAAAATATAGGCTGAATTAGTAGTACTCTAGTAAATTATAAATTTTACATTTTTTGTACCCCAACAAATACTTATCAGCTTAATCCTTCACATGGGGATATTTTTAAAAGAAAGCTTACGTAGTAAGAAATCAGAATAAGGACACCTGTTATGTGAAATCTCTCGTTGCACCTTAAGCAATGCGTTTGCGGATTTTGGTTGTGCACAAAGCTTTAGATGAAATGTTGACAAGCAAATTTTCTTCATGAATATGTTCGTCAAGGCTTAGGAAGATTTCAGGATTGGGGTCGCCACTTGAAGGGTGATGGAGGCGGTGAGGCGCTGAGCCGCGAAGGGGAGGGGTGCGGGAGGGGAGAAGCTTTGGAATTTGATGTTAAGTAAAACAAGTGTGAAGTTATTGTGGGGCTCAAGGGTATTCTGCCCCACAACAACCACCAATTTTTTTTGGGCCGAGCCCCAAGCCAATCCCCGCTTCCCAAGCCTATGTCCGTCTTTCTTCATTTTGAATAAATGACATCCTCGGTGAAAGTTTATTGAAAACACTATTGATGGGACATCAATGTTTACAAACACAAGTAAGAACCTGGACTACTGACATGTTAGGAGGTGCGCAGAATATGCCCATATAGCAACAACATCCAATAGAGAAGTGAAGATTTATTACTGTGAAGAGGTACAGAAATTTTTTTGCTTACATCATGATCAAATTTCTCACTATGAGCGGGAGGTGATACACCTCAAATGTTTCAACTGGTGGGAATTCATAACAATCCTGCAATCCCAGATGAAAAGGACTCGGGAGTGTTTTTTCCTCCCCATACAGGGCCGATTGTTGAAACATCTTTAGCTCCATTGTTTGCGGAAGTCTATGGGTATCCATAGGTCACTGCATGGAATATTGGGGCAAGAAATTGAGGCGACATGTTTATTTCGGTGTACAAGAAACCTTGGCAAGTTTTATTGGTAGAAAAGGACGGTTATGTGATTTAAATCCTTTCAATTTAATATACACAGTGTTTGTCTCCCCCCTTGATGTGGTTATGTAGAACGGTCTTGGTAAAGTAATGAGGAAACAATAGAAATACTAAGCGAAACCTGCACCAGCGGGAGGAAACAAAACGGATGATTTTGTTGTTGATTTCCAACCTGAATTGCAACATTTCACGCATTGGTACGCGTCTCGTTCTTTGGCCGTTCCCAGATAACAATACAATGTTGGGCCATGGCGGTCCAATGGACAGTCTCGGCACGGACCAATATTGGCAAACGACATTGGCCCGACGATGTTTTGTCCAATGGGCCACGTGGACCAAACATTGGTCATTGGGCCAACATAGGACAAATGTAGAGCCAATGAAACAAAATGCAATTGGGCCAAGATCGGGCCAAGTCGAGCCAACGGCTCTATTTTTTGCCAACCTGTATAATTTTACTGACAGTTATATTTTTAAATCTTATTTTTGTAGGGAGGGAGGGAGGGAGTAGTATGACATTTCATTCCCTATTTTGAACTAATTAGGGAGAAATTTGTCTTATCAACCTCAGGTTGATTTACAATTAAGTAAAGAAATGACAATGTGAAAAGGTATTAGCTGGAAAACAAAAGTGGGTTCGGTGGTGTTATGTGAAGGAGAAAACATGAAATACTCTCATTATTTCGCTTTTGAAGCCATAAACAATCATGATCTGTGTTAATAGCAGCAATAGCGTCCATTAATTAAGAAAACTGCATTTAGAGCAGCCCTCAGTAGAAGAATAAAATGATGAATAATCAATTAATTTCATAGGAATAGATGAGATGTCCCAAGACCAGCCCACATATTCCACCAATATTGGGCCAAGGTGGGGCCAGCGTTGTATTGCCCAACAAAGTGTATATCGAAATTCAATGGCACCCAAACGTTGGTCCGACGGTGGCTTGCCGACCGCTTACCGATCCGATGATCGCAGACATTGGCCCAAGGTAGTTGCAACGGTTGGGCCAGACGTTGTATTGACAACAAAGTTTTACATGTAAATCAATGTCGACCCAACGTTGGTCCGAAGTGGCTGCCGGACCCCGGACCGATCCGAGGCTTGCGGCATTGGGCCCCATGTAGTCTGCTATCGGGACACCTCCAGAGTGGCGCACTAATTTTGATGTAATAATTAGAACAAAGTGTTTTGCAAACTCTACATTAAACATTTCATCGATAAAGCAAACTTTGTGTTTGCTACAAGCTGGAGCGTTCAACATGAATGAGGCACGTACTTTTACAGTAATCAATATGTCCGCCAGTGATCTGTTTTTCTCCTATGGAAATTCCAAATAATATTGGTGCTGAACTTTATACCAAAATAGACTAAGTCATGGCTCGATTCAATGTTAGTGCGAAAAGTGACCAGGCAAAATCTCTTTGAGCAAATTTGTTCTGAAGACATGTTTATTACAATCTGTATTTCCTGAACTTTTAATTATTAAGGCACACTATTCACACGTCCTGGTAATGAAGTAGGAAAAGTACTCCAGATATTTGTGATTTTTGATGTCAAACACAATGAAAATATTCCGGCTTACCCTGGAAAGGTTAAAGTACCATCACGTAAAATTATGGAAAATCGCGATATTTACATTTGGAATTGGAATGGAAAGACGAGTACTGAAGTAGATTTGTAATTTTTTTTCTTAACATCACCAGCATAAACGACCACTTCTGACGTGAATTATAGCATAATAAATTGTGCCTGCCTCAACCACTGACTCCCAATCCTACACTCCTAAATAATAATTACCAGCGGGTGTATAAAAAGGGAACATGGTCGACAACTGGTAAAATCTTGCACGATCTGGTAAAATACACAACACTGGGTAAAATATTACCAATTTGGGCGAGCAAAATACACAGTCTTGGTGTACTTTTGACACAAATAATTGGTAAAAACGTTACCAATTTTTTGTTGAGGCAGTTCCCCTCCATCGTCGTGGTAATTATTTTTAAGAAGTGTAACATTTAATTCTAAACTGAGTATGATTTTCACGGTACACTGATCCCTAATCATAAGTTCATAACCTTCAATCCTACCCACAATCGTAACCTACCATATTGAATACCTCATGAAAGAAGGGTTACCACTCCAACAAAACTGTTTTAAAGGGAAACTAGGCATGAAAAAAATGCAGACATAATGAAATCGACCCTTACTGAAATCACTTTGGCTTTCACAATTTGAAAAAAAAATGGATGTGTAAAATCTGTAAAACAAGTAACAACAGTAAGAGTTACACGAGATTCATGCCACGGAAAATTAAGATATTGACATCCATCCCTGCCAAATTTATAGTGACCATGCTTAATAGCATAGATCAGGGTGATGAGATATTATTTAATATACCGTTCTTATTGGTAAAATCCGCAAGAGCAAAGACGCCATTCGACCTAACAGCTAATATAATATCTATCCGCTGACTCTATCCTCTACCAGCACCACCCTGGCTAAGTTGGCAAGTGCTCCCTGGTTGTAATACGGAGGGGTGGCGCTGTTTCGAATCGACCACGCGCACAGTTTTTTCAACCTACTTTTGGCTGCCATCTCCATGGAAAAAGATTTAGAAATAAAGGTGATGCAGTATCATTTATGTTCAAATATGTGTCCGAGGTCGGAAACAACGAAATAATGGGTGAAGGCTCAGCCGAGCCCATTATTTTAAAATTGTTTTCGGCCGAGGATACATTATGACCCATGTCTAGGCGTAGGGTTTAAATAATGTTCAGATTATGATAAAAGCATGAAACTTGCACAAATGATCAAACACATGCAAACACTTTAACGGGTGGAGACAAAATTAACTCTCTATAGTATAGCAGCAAGGTTGCTAGGCACATATTTTCCTTAGCAACCGTTACCTAGGATGACATGACCAAAATGTTCACTGACTTAGAATGTAATTTTAGTATACATACAACCAACTTAAATTTCCTATCACCAGTATTTTGAAGCAGTTGCCAACAACAAAAGACCAAATTGCAGTTGCCCAGCAACTTTTTTCATTAGTCAACCAGAAGAAAATGCTGTTGACCACGATTTACTTATGAACTACATCATACGTTGTTATCAAAAATCTTCTCTTAGCATATTCACCTCTTCATATTTATCAGCTGCTAAATTTTATTAATTCCATGTTTTGTATCATCACTGAGCATTCCCTCTTGCTATTGCCCTCATTTGTTGATGGCAATAACGATGCGTAGTGAATGAATGCTCCTATTGACAATCTATTTAATCATATCCTCATATCCCGATTGTTATTGATATACAGGTTTGTATAGGTCTATTTGGTGGTGGCAGATGTGATAATGGTAAAACTACCCCTAGCCTGATACTCACCAAATAACATCCCCAGCATGACCTAACCTACCCCTGCATGCTTCAAAATGCCACGTGTCACATTCAGATACCCAGGTGACTGGTCTAATGTGTTTTGGCAACTAATACCAAAAGAACATTTACACATCTAAGTAAATTCAAAGTTGAAAATCCAGTTTTGTCCCCGTGAATGAGGCGGGGCCGGAGTTACATCAACTCGCAGCAATCGCTTACCGCATCCCTCTACTTGCACGATTAAGGTGGACCACCATCCTCAACCCTAACCTTCCTACTTACTCCTCCATTTCTTCCATGTCTTCTTTGTTGCCCCTCCTCACAGAACACGCCACCCCGAACTCAAGGGCTCTCCTAAAACATGATAAAAAAAAAAAATTATTCCTCTCAGCACGTGCCCATGCCATATCAAAGTACACCATTCGCCTTAGCCAACCGGGGTTTTGTCTACCGCTTATTCAAAACCAACATCTGCATCAAGTCCTAAGTCTTCATCCTATTCAACTTAATACCCACACATCGCTATCACGACGCTCCTCTCTCTGCTCTCTCTCGTCTCTTCTGTCCTTCTCAAATCCCCATCTCATTTGCTCAGTCACCATGTTCACTCCCATATACAACATCACCGATCTCACAAAAATCTTATACACCATTCCTTTCACCTTAAAAGGAAAAATCTTTTCTTGTAGCAACTATCCACATTCTTAAACTTCACTACCTAAACCGTACTCAGCTGTCACAACGGCCTCGCAATCCACCATTTACATTACCCTGTCCACAGGTTTGAGAATCGTTCACCTATTCCAACATCATAAAACAAATTTTTCCAACCTATTCTACCTCAACTTCAAGCTCATTTCTACATCTTATGCACACCCCCCCCCCCCCCAATCTCTTGCCAAGCTTTGAGGTCACACTTTTCATCTTTGGGCATCTCCCATGGATCCACCTTCCACATTTCTCACCCCACACTGAATTTGCTTTACCCTCTTACCACATATACCACATGTGAGGGTAGTTCCTTACTCACTGACACTTCGACTTCCACCCCACTCACCATCACTTTTGGTCTTTCCAAGATTTACCTCAGACCCTTACTCTCAAAAGCCTTCTTCCATTCTTAAACTTTTCTTTCAAGTCCCCCATTGTGTAATCACCAAACATTCTCTGCATTCTCTTTTAAAAAACACAACAATTACAATTGTAATATCAACGGGCGACCAGTACATGCATGCACACTCATCTACAAAATCTCAGGACGACTCAGAATCCTACTCTAACTCTGTCTTGGCTCCTTTATACAAATATCACTGCTGTCAACATTGCCGCTTGTATATTCTCTTCCTAATCGCCACTCAATCATTCCCCAGGACTCTCTCAAATACCTTCTTAAAACCCATAAGGTATAAAACTATAGCTGAAAATCATTCAATAAATCCGCTGCAGCCAATAAAAATAGATTTGCACGCTTGGCCCATTGGGAAAGGAATTGCGAGTCCACATTTAAGGACCAAAGTGCCAAAAGTGGAATAAATACTGCTACGTAAAGTTTGGTGAAAGTAAACTATAGAGCGGAAGCACTAAATCAACCAAAAGAAGCAACAACCTCTAAGCATATTTTCACAAGACGCAGTATCGGAGAAGCACATACATCTATAAATGTAGGGACAGCAAAATGCCGTGTGTGCTTTCCTTTTGTTCCAAACGAAAACCAAAGCTTAACTCATGAATTCTCCACATTCCAAGTAGATTTCCGCGTACGGAAATGTGCAATTGAACTCCAATAGCGGAGCTTTTGCAGCAAAATTAAGTGCAATTGAAGCAATATATCACACAAGATTCCTTGTTAACCTGTACAACAGAACAAATGGAATGGTCCAACATAGGAGCCAGGTACCTCAAGTGAACAAACATGCAGACAGCATTAGCTAATCTGATATCCTACATTGAGGAAGCGACAGATGAAGACATAAAGGTGTTCAGGCGTGATGATACTTACCAAGCTATATACAGAGTGGCTGAATCAGCTTGGTTGTTGTTGTGTACTTCAAGAATAAAATAATATGTACCTTAAAGAAGATCCTCAGCATGTCTCAGGAATGAGTGCTTATTTATCATAGCAAAGACCGTGAAACGCCACTACCAGTCTACTCGGGACTTAAGATCATTGCCTTAACCGGGGAACGGCAGTGATTGAAAGCTTGTTTTGTATTGGTGTCAACCTCATTATGACCATATATATACTACTTCATTAAGAAATAATGTCTGCTAGGCTTATCA
>JAMKCH010024877.1:0-80711 GCA_023653785.1 Ophioderma brevispina | reverse complement strand
CGCAAAGATTTCTAGTTTGTTTATTTAAACCTATTAGCCTTGCGTGAAACCACTGCGAATTGGGGGGAAGCTTAGTTTGCTTACGCGTAAACTATTTACCTATATAGGCCTTGTTAAATCTTCATATTTCGCTGGTAACCAAAAAGAATTTTGTTAGAATTCCATTTGCTCTAGTTACATCTAAAATGATTCTAATTGATTTTGGGACGTTTTCCGCTCGGGGGACTGATTGTGGTTCTCATTGCATCTCGGACGTTTTCCCGGCAAAATGACGCGATGCGTTTCATTGCATCTCGGCCGTTTACGGAAGAAGAGCGAATTGGCACGATGCCGTTTCATTGCATCTCGGCGTTTTTCCGCAGAAAGATCGAATTTGGCGCAATGCGTTTCAGTGCATCTCGGCAGTTTCCCGCAGAAGATCGAATTTGGCGCGATGCGTTTCATTGCATAGGGACGTCTTTCCGTAAAATGATGCGATGATTTTGCGTGCATCTGGGCCGTCTTCGGGGAAAATGACGCGTGCGGTTCATTGCATATGGGCCGTCTTCCGGGAAAAGACGAGATGCGTTAGGGCATTAGGGCCGTCTTCCGGGAAATGACGCGTGTGTTTCGGGCATCTGGGCCGTTATGACTTTACGGTACTAATTCCTGTGCCGGAAAAACGGCGGATGCAATGAAACTCAAGCTTGGCTCCGTCGCATTGGGCCGTTTTTAAAAATAAAATAGGAATTGCCTTTCGTTGATTTGGGCCGTCGGCGGGCAAACGACCCAGTCCGGGTTGGGTTAATGTTAACAAGTTTGTTTTCTGTCAGACAATAGTAATAGTAATAGCCTCAAAGTATTGTGATGAATTGGTTTTCCCCACAAGTACTATTTTGAAGTACATTAAGCCAGAAATATTATTGCATATAGTTTAACTTTTGAGGTTTGGAAACATTTTTTGGCTTTCAAAAGGCCTTAAAATATGGGGTCCACGTGAACTCATTTTGTCACTTCCTTCTGATTTATTAAGGCCAGTGAAAATTCTGTCTGTCATTTGACGCCAAAATCCTACTAAGCGGGAACCCTGGTGGACAAGATGCATACATTCCAGGACTACAATACATTAAGCTGCCAATCGATCCATGTTTAGCGATTGCACAGGGATCATTGACAGGTGAATGTATTGTAGTACTGGAATGCGTCTATCTTGTCCACCAACATGGCTGGCTATTGAATACGGTCTATAGGCAATAGTGTATTTCCAGAGAAAATTATGATCTGCTGTCTAAACTAAACTAAACCCCTTTCTTGCTATATCGATCTACCATATTGTCTGTTATAAACCTACTGGGGTGTGATAATTTTATAAAAAAAGGGGTGGGGCATTTATCACAGGTCATTTGTTTAATTACATTTCCATTGCAGACCATAGTCAGCACCCCAGGGCTTCTGCACAAAAAGGACCAACATTAGCAACAACCAGCAAGCTAAACAACAACAATGGCTACATCCACAGCTGTACAAAAAGCATAATCTGCCAGCTAAAATGGTCTATTTAACACACTTTTTACATGGAGAGATGTGATGTCTACAAAAATCTACACTTGTCAAAGGTATCTACACCTTATTTTGACATCACACTGAACAGGGTTGTGTACAAATCAGCCAATTTCAAGATGTCAAATCTGCCTCCAAATTTGCAATCCAATTGTTAATTATCAGTGTATATCGTTGTGGGTTCTGCATACTGTCGAATCAGCCTAAATGCTAGTTCTGAGAAAACCGTGTTTGAAAGTTTGCATTACTTTAGAATGCGTGTAATTAAATGAAATAAAAGGAAATTGCTTTTTAAAAGTCGTGTATGTTAAAGACTTGAATGGTTTCTAACTGACAAGAATAATGAAATACCAAGAAACAATTGTTTTCTTATTCAAAAAGGGTATCTGATTGTGATTTGTGTTCTAAGAAGTCCAATAAGTATTCGACTACATGAAACCCGTTAATTTCTACTGCTGGTATAGTGAGATTACTGTAGCTGCAGGTTTTACTATTTTAAAATTATGATGCCGCCGATGCCACGAAGATAAAATAACGATGGCGGTGATGATGGTGGCAATAACGATGAAATAATGAAACATCGAAGCTTGACAATGATGCTACTGATCGATAATGATGTTATTATGATGATGATATTATGATGATGATATTATGATGAGGATGAGGATGATGACGACGACGACGACGACGATCGATGATGATGATGATCGATGATCATGGGTGATGATGGTGATGCAAATTTGTATAGAAACGACTTCCATAATGGGTTAAAACGGGAAACTTTGACTGTTGCATATCGTTCGTTTCATAATATAGCGTAGACTGACCACGATGACCAACGAATTCAGAAAATTACAACCTATTACAAATTTGACTCCTTAAAATAAAATCCCTTTATTCAGTCGACAATATGGTTTTAACTCATTTCTTGCAGGAAAACCCTAAATTTCACGTGCGAATATTTTAGGGAACACAAACAATGCACTGCCTGTTATATAAAAATTAATAAATATTATGCATGTTGCAACACACAATATATATTTGCTAGAACTGTCCACAAATTTAAAATAACTGGAATGTTCTTAATTTAAAAAGTTGGAGGACATAAAAGTGGTCTAATATAACTTTATAACAGCCATTTTTTTCGTGTTTTCTTACATTTCTCATTACATAATATATACTTCCTATCCCTTAAAATAATGTACACGCTTAAAATATATCAAAATTGAAACAAATGAACAGTTAATATGGGTAATATACTCAATAGTTAAATCTAACATGTAAACAATTTTGGAGGACACTAACGCTTATACAAACTTCCCAAAGAAAATATCAATTTGTTCCTGAAAAGCAATTTTTAAAAAAATGATGTATTAGCAATCATTTAGTTTGCAAAATATCCAAATTAACCCTGAAAAGAAAATCAAACTTTGACAATATGCTTACCAAGCCTATTTTGGTAACACAGTTCAAACATTAAGTACAATCATACCTAGTTGGCAAAATGGTTCATTCCCAAAGACACACATCAGAGTATAAAAATGCAAAAATGAAATTTTGCACCAAAAAGGTAAGAATATCGGATTTCCGTGTGCGTTTTGGCCCCGCGGGGGCCACTTGGATTCCAAGGTGGATATCATGCTCGTGTACAAAAACGCGTAATTAGGGTCGTTTTTTGAGATCACGCGATGTACGCGCGTACATTGTTTAGGGTATCACAAAATCATCAAAAATTCTAAATTAGGGTATGCTTTTCAGTTTTCATGTCGAAAAATACGTGCTAGGGTGTGATATTTTGAATCACATTAAAATGATGGAAAATAGAGGGTATTCTTCCCGATTTTCTCCTGATTTCACATGGTAGATTCCCCAAGTATCTTAGCTTATTTTCTCTATGTCGTCGTCGTCTCCTACATATATAGTTAGTTAGTGTTATACCAAAGTTTTAAATCCGGTTTTGTCCCCGCTAACGGGGGTGGCCGGATACACCTCACACTCAGCAATACTGCTTTGTGAGGATTTATTGGAGCAAAAAGATAATTGACCGGATGCCCTTCCTGACGCCTTTATAATTAGGAGTTTCATTTCATTTTTGCGTGTTAATCTACACTATGACTGATCGTTACAAGTATGTGTGCGATGAAACTGAATTAGGGTATGTCTCTAATTTATGTCAATCAAAACAATATTTAGTCCGGGTTAAATTCAATGAAATTGAACTAAATTTTCTTTTTTTTCCTTCATGGCCTTCATCTAAAGATACCGGCTTCCATCGCTACATGCATTGATTTTTGAATATTTGTCCGGGTTTTAGTTCAAGGAAATGGATGAATTTGCAGGAAAAAATGTAATGGATTTAAATTTTAAAGGTCCATGGCCCGATCACTAATAGCCTCGTCCCCAGAAGCCCCAGATTTTACCGGAAGTGGTCAACATTTTGGTATCAGAAGAAAGCTACTATTTTTCTCATTTACCCTGTGAAATCTTAGTGCCAAAGGATGTTTGGTTTGGAAGTTATGAGCGAAAATGTGTCCCATTTTGGTCGACCAATATTAATTTTACACAGTACTCTATGGGGCTTACAAAATCATGTTTTTAGCTCTCACATCAAAACGGATTGAAATATCGGCGCGAAACTTCACAGATGGGGTCTTGGAGTGAATGCCAATCTATCAAGATGAAAACTTCATATCCTTAAAATCGGGCCATTCCCCTTTAAATTTATTAGGCCCTAGATAATGCGCATATTGATGCTTTAAACACACAGAATGAAATAAAATACACGGCAAACTTCAATGAAGTCATGTTGTAAAAAGTCATTATCAGGGCCAGTTATAATAAGAGATTATATAGACTTGTCAGGTGTTGTGGTTATCTAAGGTACATTTTATAAATGTACTCGTTTAGGGTAGCAAAATGCTTGTCACAATACTTGTTTAGGTTGTATTTTTAAACTGTAATGCAAATAATTGTTTAGGTTTAGGTAGTTAAAATAAACCCAAAACCCTTGTAAGCGTAGCAAAATCAAACCCAAAGTACATTGTTTAGGGTAGCAAAATCAACTAAATACGTGATTAGAGTGTTTTTCTTGCCAGTGAAATTAAGCGCTTAGGGTACGTTTTTGGAGGCCATACACTAGCATGATTCCACCTTGAAATATAAATGGGTATGACTGTTCTAAGAATCTTTAGTTACCAATCGGCCCTTTTGGCAAAGGGTTGTAAACTCGAAAAACAAGCATTTCGAGAAAAATGGCTTTAAATTTAGGGAATTATTTTTTTGTATGACTATTTACACAGTAGGGCTTATGTAGGAATATGCTTGACTCTTTTTTGTATTGCATTATCATTTTTGTTTCTAAATCCTTGATAGTTTGGGAGAAATAAATTTATGAAGTTACACCAAAGTGTCGCAGTGCGTATCAGGGGTATTTTCATGGCAAAAGGACGTATCTTAGAGTTAGGCTCTTTTGCCGCGAATGAAAAATAACTGCTGCAGCGGGTATTTAATGGCAAAAGGGCGTATCTTAGAGTTAGGCCCTTTTGCCGCGAAGTGAAAAAAATAACTGCTGCATCAGGTATTTTCATAGCAAAAGGGCGTTTATCGTAGAGATCTCCCTTTGCTGTGAAGAAAAATAACTAAAGTATCAGTATGTTAATGGAAAAGGGCTTAGATTAGAGATAGGTCTCTACAATCAAGACTTCTTTAATGGCAAAAGGTATCTCATAGATATGCCCTTAGACAAATCTATATATTATCATGAAAAAGTTATGTCACAGTGTGTGGTGGAACCGCATTTTTGTTCACTGTCGGTTGAGCAAAATAGGTGACTTGGCATTGGTAAATCCCTATTTGTTCTAATGCCATTTTGTCTTCTAACTCCAATTGGTCTACGTACCATTTAGTCAATATCCCCTCTAGACTAATAACCATTTAGTCTAGCCATGTAGTCTAATATTCAATTGGGCTTAAAATTCATATCATCTAATAGACCAATTGGGTATTAGACCAAAGGGGAATTAGACGTGTATTAGACCAAATAGAATGGTTTTGTGGTTATTAGACCAATGCGTAGTCGGACAACATGGCAATTATTAGACATCGCTATGGCCATTAGCCCAATTGGGATTATATTAGAAACATTTATGGTTGTTTAGATAAATTGGATGTTCGACTACTGGTTATTAGAACAAATTGGTATTAACAATAAATAATGGTTAGGCGCAGATATTTTAATGTTTGCCCAAATCTATGCACACAAGTTGATCGCAGATGTGTGCACAGGGTATTATAAAATTGTTAGATAAATTGGAATGTTAGACTAAATGGTTATAGAAAAATTGGTATATTAGACAATAATGGCTTAGTGCGCGGGATATTTTAATGTTATGCCCAACTTCTATGCACACAAGTGATCACAGATGTGTGCACAGGGTATATAAAATAATGCCAATCATGTGTTCATGTGATGGATATAAGCCACACAGGTATTCTAAAGTCACGCCAATTCCCATCTTCTCCCGGTCTCCCCCTTTTTTTTGAAATTTTTTTTTTTTTCTATTAGGTAATATGACTTAACTTCAAGTTATGCCCTTTTGCCATAAAAAATGTTGGGTAAGTTTCCTAAAATGGCGTCACTATGAGTTAGGCCCTTTTGCTAATAAAGGGGCTGCGTTTCGTTGATAAGTTTTTAATGAAATGACCCTTAATTTGAGATAAGCCCTTTTGCCATGAAAATTGTGAAAAACATTAAAAAATGCTTGAGAAGGTACATCTTATCTTGTAAATGCACACCACTTTGGCGACTCTTGGAGACCATCAAAACTGGAAAGATATCCCGATTTACCCAGGATATGTCGGACTAACTCAAAATGTCAAAATTGAGTTACGCCCTTTTGCCATGAAAGGGCGCAATGTAGGGAACAGAAGGTCAAAGTCCATTGCATTCAATGGCGTTTGACCTTGTTTCCCTCTACTTCGTTAAGCAAGCATTGAGACCACTCAAAACTATTCCTTATTTTGATCTATGAGCTCCACCAATAATTTGCACCATTTTTTATCCAAATAGGAGCGCAACTGAAATTGACCCTTTTTAGGATTTTTGCTGTTTTTAGCCATAACACTTAAACTTTACGTCTAGATAGTACAAAACTATACCTTTCCTGAATCTTGTGGTTAGACAAATAACATGTTATACTTTTCAGCACGATTGGATCATTTAAAAATTTGACCCATGCTACACACGTTGTCTTGGCCCCTCTCTTAAGGCACATTTGTGCACTTTTAAGAATTTGTTTCAGTGTTTGTTTTGTTTTGAGACCCTTGTCAGTCTGTTATCATATTTAATCACTCAAACCTTTTGTACTGAGAGTGTTACAAAATGTTTGCTTTGCTAGCTCCGGGGCTTGTCTTCCTGCCTTAGGCAGGACACAAAAAAATTGAAGCGGCGGGCATTTGTACACCAAATACAGTATATGTCAACAGACCAAATATTTTCCCTTCCTTTAATACTTAGACCTGGAGTCATTATTAGGTAGATGGCGTACTGTCCTCTATACCACTTTGGCGTCCCGTGTGCCAACCGTTACCACCTGGCTGCAACGCTTACCGGCCACCTTTATAAAACATGCATGTTCCTATGTGGTCACCATACAGTATACACGAAGTCTATGCACATCTTAGGGTAGGTGTTAGTTGTAGGGGATATGGAACTGTTTCAAAAGCGAGCTATGTCTCCCTTGACTCGTGGCGAAGATGCCTCGATGTACACATAGAACCCTTTGCCTGGAAAACGAAGAAAGACTTGTAGTTTTGATGTGTAACTTCTGAAAGTAGTTTGGATTTGATTCAGGGACCAAACCAAAAATTCGCCATCGAAGTGGTTACATAACTCCCTGGTTACTGGATCACGCACCATTTGGAATGTTATTGCAGGCCGTAGACTTTGTGTAGTGATCATTTCGATCGTGGTGCAGGGCTCAAAAACGTGATCCAGTTGACATAGTAACGACCGGATTACACGTAACACTTCGCTAGCGAATAAAGTTCATAAAGCACACACAATGGCCCAAAGTATTGCATCATGGAGACAAAAATGCATAAAGACAACTTGGTAAACTGATTGTTGATGTTGAATGTAACTTTTTATTTACAAATTTCTTTGTTGTAGTACTAAAGACATGTTCATAACACTAAAGTCTTTTGTATTCATCTATTAACAAAAAATATGAAATTTGTTAAGAAAGATTAGATAAGCTTTAAATTTAAGAATTTAGCTTCTTCCTCCAGAAGGGAAATTTGGGTTGCATGTTAAGAATGCTAAATTTTACTGAAGTGGTCACAGTTTTGGTACCACTACTATTTTTCTCATTTACCCTGTAAAATCTTAGGGCTAAAAGATATTTGGTTTAGATATTATGATTGAAAAAGTGCTACAATTTGGTCAGTCAACCCCTTTAATATAACCTGACAAATAGCATTAAATTTCATTAAACTGAGAGAAAGGAGTACATGGTTATTTTGCAAGAATAATAACAACACAATATGAGTGATGATGATAATGATGGCAAAAATAGTTCTAGAACATAAGTTAACACCCACTTGTTCCCAGAGTGTGATCCTTAGAAGGTCCGGTACCACCAGAGCTGGTGCCGCCTGAGTCCCTGAGCCAGTCAAACTTGTCATCCTTAGGTTGCTGGTAATTACATATATCCTTCTCAAAGTCACAGTCCCATTGGTCAGTGGCTGGAATTAGGAGACAGATACAAAGCTAACGAGCAATCATTAGTCAACACGCTCAATAGTGTGACATCTGGAAGCGGCAATTGGCGATTCTTGAATCACCTGGTTTTGCTTATGTTATGCAAATTAGTTAATCAAATATGCAATAAATGTCACTGACACCATGTGCACATAGAAGCCCTAGTTATAAGCTTGCATATGGTTAAGGTCTCATCCTCATGCCATCTACTATAATGCTTGTCTACTTGTGCATAAATTATGTAAATTAGCTCATGAAATATTCAATGAATGGCATGATTGACATATGTGCATGGAAACCTACGCTATAAGTTTCCATATGCTAGAAGTCCTATCCTCACAGCATCTCCAATAACCCCCCTAAGTACATTTTTATTTTTGCATGAATTATGCAAACATTTTGCTTTCAATGTTTAGTAGACCCCCATGGTAGGACATGATTAGTGGTTGATTCCACAAGACTCTAACAATACTTGAGTGGGTCTCAAATAAATGAGATATTGGTGGCTCAACAAAAACTTTCAATTTTTTTAGGAGTTTATTATTTAGACACAATAAAATACTTATCCATTCATTTTCTATTATCTGAAATCTTTTTAAGGCAACTACTGGCACCAATCTTCATTGTGGTTTGATGTGCAAAATGTATTTAAAGTAAAAATACCCAACATCTGCTATAAATTAACAAATTTGATTTATGTCCAATATATTCAACATTTGATTGGGGAAAATGTACTTGAAGACAGCTTAATATGTGTTTTCCTGTCAAACAACATAAAATATCTTTAAAATTATACATGTGTGATGAAGATCAACTAATTAAATGCACTATCAGTGATTTACTCAACCAGAAATTCGAAAAAATCATCAAATTCAAATTTTTGCATGTTTGTAACAAGTTAGGTATCCTAACATACCTCACAAGGTATAGGACCAAAAAGAACCTAATAAGGACAAAATCGCATATTTAAGTCATTACTCTCTGTACGGACACTTACTACAACACATAATTCAATGGAGATTCATATCTTTGGATACTTCTGTTTTCTTCCTTTTATATATATTGTTTGCTTGGAAAAAATAACTTATAAGAATTCTACAGGCTTATTCTTCACTGTTAAGCTATTCCTGCAAATGTAAAATATTTTGACTCTTTGGGTGGATCACTGATAATATCTTTAACTAAAGTACTATAATAACATTTGAATAGAGGGTATACTGATCTGAGTCAGTAATCAAAATAGTCTCTGAACCAAATTCAATTTACTACAGCAATCCAAGTTATAACCATACAGAACACAGTGGTCCCGATTTGGAGATTGCATTTTGGGATTATATACCCCAGACTCCTTAACAGCAAAATTCTTCACAAGCGAGTGTCATAACCAGAATTCGGGCAGGGCTAAAAAAAAGTCTGTTAAAACTTATCTTGTTATTTCTAGTTTTAAAATTGAAATAATCCAAGATATACACAGGGTGACCTCCTCAAATGCAACCCATGAAAATGTCAATATGTGCATATTTTGGTCACCCTATAAAAAAGACAGTTATCTATTTATTCATAAGTTGTGTTTCTTTATAAAATAAAGTTTACAAGGTTTATGACAGATAATGCATTTGCAGATTTTATAATTGATTAATAAATCAATTTGATTGATAAATTATCCTATACAGGAAATAATAATGAACGACTTACGTGGAGGCAGTGTAGTTATCACACCTGTGGGTCCTGGGTTGGTATCAGCCTCTGGCGGTTGCACTAACAAACAAAACAAGAAAATTAAATCCAAAATGGTATGCATTGTTTCCTTCTATATTGTTTGCCGATTACTGAAAGTGTACAACCCTGGCATGGAACTAGGCATACTTTTCTTCACCAGGTATGCCCAAATCCACTAAATTAGCTGATTATGTGAGATTCAGACTGTTACATGAGACAAGTGATGACTTTTGAACTGAAGCGTTATCTTGTCATGCTAAGTCCCGCTGATGATAATCAATCACTTTGGAGGGAGATTTGACTGTGGAGTTAATGCTATACTTTGTTCATTACCTTAATAGGCAAAAATTATTCGGCTTTTATTTATCCAAGCGAGAAAGTAATTCCGTTTTACATACGCGCCTCTTGTTACAAGCGTGCGCCGCAAGTACATCACGCACTGTGTCTGCTGCAGTAGTGTTCTGGTAGTTGCGCCCGCATTCTATATCAATTTGCGCTTTGAAAAATCTTGCCTATTTGGTAATGAACAAAGTATATACCCAAACTCCAACTTAGTGATCTATACATAAGATGACTTTAACCCCTGGGTACTACCTGCTTATCTATCAACGTCTAAGCACTAGTTATTTTGATTGGTTACTTGGAAGGTAATATCAAGTAATAAACCAATCAGATACTTTAAGAATGTTGGTATGGTTTACATAGATATATATAGAAGTGCTATTCTGATTGGCTACTCAGAGCGCTATCTCATGTTGTGTCCTGTAATGAGCCAATCAGACAGACTGTATTGATCATCGGTGGCAGTGCCCATGGGGTTAATCTGATGCATTCAGTACAAAGTTTGCCTGTCTTTATTTAGAGTATACAGGTAACAGTCCGTGATCGGTTGCGGAAGGTGTTGTGTCTGATTTGTTTGATCAACTCTGCCGAATTGTTTACCTAATTGTAATCATTTTTGTTAATCTTATGACAGTCGGACTGTATGCTATGTAATCAAAAAAGAGCACTGAGGAAATACCTCATAAATAATTAATAATTAGGCTACAAATTAATTTGTCTCAAAGCTTGCAAAAAATGCAAAGGATTAGAAATCCATGCAATATGAAGGCAGTTTTTCACAACTTTTTTTTCCTGAATCAAATTCAGTACAGCAAGCATGAACTTCTCAAGACTTTTGACTTAGAATTAAATATTTCAGTAATAGTGTTGCATTTAAAGTATTTTTTTATGATTGGTTGAGGTAAAAATTAGAATGACATTCACTGATCCGCTTGTGATCATAACCTCTTCAGCTTTACCCTAAATGTATAGAATACCATAAAACAAACTTATGTTTAACATTCTAATTGATTACAACACTTCCTTTTAATTTAATGAGTTTTGATATCTTTAGTTCAGCTTTTAAAAGGAGTTCTGAGTGGATTCAATCTGGTTGGTGAGTGCTGGGTTTAAAGGGTAGTCAGTGATGCTGACAATTCAAGAGGGACAGACCAGGGCAAGGTAGGGGAGCGATAGTTGGATAGGAGCATTGTGAAAGAATATGTAGAAAGTCAATGGTTTTTGTGCTCTCTGCAATGTGGTGCAATCTGCACATTCTAAGAAAGGTTACCGCTAATCCAAATACCAAGGAAATTGAAAGAACTCTTCAAAGTGGTGGTTGTTCAGAATTAGGGCTTTGCGTCTAATGACAAAATATATAGCTGTGAGAAATTTGAGGAGAACTACTGAGAGGACAGTGTTGACATATGTATCCGTGAAATTAGCACAGAGGATCACTTGGGTGCCTGGGAGAAATTAGAGAGTCAATTACCCATAGATGAGAAAGAGAAGAGACCTAAGGTCAGAGCCCTGGGGAACTCCTGAGATGACAGGGATAGTGTTTGACGCAAAAGTCGGCAACACCTGTGTTATGTCAGCAGATAAGATAAAGCCGGGATAAGAGAGGCCAGTGAGCCAACAGATCTAATGTAAGCAGCAAAGGACTTTGAGGGACTCTATAAAAGGGCCTTGGTAAGGTCGAAAACCAAAGCTACAGAAAATACTCTTGAGACACAATAATACTACTAAACCAAAGTTTAAATCGGTTTTATCCCCCCCCCCCCCGTCAACGGGGGTGGCCGGGATTCACCTCACATTCGAAGCAACCGTACATTTCGCCGAGTCAATGGAATCCGCCATCCTCAACCCAACCCTCTTAATCTCCTCCTCCACTTGCTTTTCCAAGTCTTTGGACGTCCCCTCTCCTCAAACCTCCCACTCGAACTCAAAAGCCCTTTAACACAAGCCGTTCATCCTTCCTCAAAACACATGCCATATCAACACACACTATTTGCCTTCGCCAACCGATCATCGCCCTCTTCCAAACCCAAACCAACTGACATCATACCAGTCTAATTTTCCTGTCCATCAACTTCACACACACATCGATATCATTCATGCTCTCTCTGTCCTTCTCAAACTCCCCATCTCATTTTCGCTCAGACACCACGTCTCACTCCCATACAAGCATACACTGATCGCACAAAAAAACTCTTATACCCCATTCCTTTCATCTTCAAAGGATATCTTTTCCATCGCAACAGACTCCCCAATTACCAAACTTCCACCCACCCATACCCTCACTCTAGCTGTCAAGCCACCTCGCATCCACCACCACACTAACCTATCCCCTAGGTATGTAAACTCCTTCACAGACTCCACCTCTCACCGTTTTCCACCTGTTCCATTATCCCTCCAGCTCCCTTCACGCATCTTCTACACACAAAATCGTGTGACAAATGCGCACCACAAAATAAAAAACACACAACTACAAGACTTTTATTTTTTAGTTTGCTTTATGATGTTTTTGCTTCTGTAACATCAGTCAGAAACTAAAAAGGAGATGACTATTACATACTAATGCCTTCATTCAATCCTCTCAAGCCAATGGCTGACAGGGTTGGTCATGAATGGCAAGTTTTGACCACAAAACCACATAACAGAATTGTGCAAAAGTGAGTGAGGCAGTAAATGTAGTCGTATTGTGCCTATACTTTACTCTGGAAATAATTGAAAATCAGAACGATCAAAAATTCTGAATCCTTGAACCAATCCAAGAGCAATACTCATAGTTGTTCCAGGTGGATCCAATTTTTTCGTGATCACAGATTTCTGATACAAGTTAGATTTTTGAAGTGTACAAATTCTCACAATTAAGTTCCATTGTTGGTAATACTCCTGACCGAACATGATTTTCCAATCCAGAATCATGCTACACCCACATCTGTGTGAAAGTTAGTTGATTATGGTACACATGTATTCACAAATAGGGATATGGCTAAAAGTTAAAAATGCATGTAAAAACATAATGAATACATAATCTACTATAATCACCTCCCCCATTTTAAGTTTATGCCCCAGGTGTTTAATACAGGGACATATGGTAAAATCTGAAATTAATACCGCTTTGTTTTACCAAGAAAATAAAAGGGGACCACCTGTTCAACAACCACAAAAAACTCTAATAATGAGGAGAGATGTCAATGTACAGAAATGAAGTACAAGTATTTTGAATAAGATAACTGTTTCTTTAATTAACAGATCCGCAAAACAAAATTGCCATTTTTTCTAGATAAAAATAAGTTCATTTCCAAATCAGATTTATATCTTAAAATCCTGTAGTAGTTTAACCATGGAGTTCATTTGTTCAAGAAATTCTGAGTTTCAAAATAAAATAAACTGTTTCAGGTTTGTTTTAATTCCTGTGAAATCACACGAGGAAAACACCGTTTGATTATCTACTGCCACGTTGTAGTGTCCAAAAATGTCATTAATAGATTAAAATTTCTTCTCCAAAATCTGACAATAAGTCTTTCCTGGCCTGTACATAGCAGTCAATGAGCAATAAATTATTACCTGTATCAGATTATACATACGCCACATGAGTTGCACCACTTATTTCAAAAGAGCACTTTTTACTTGCCAAATATGTGTCAAAAATGTAATTAATAGATTGAAACTTGGACCAATTTCCCCTACAACATCCGACAATCGAGGGGCACAAATTGGGCATTTCAAAAGTCTTAATTTCCTGGCCTGTGTATAATAATTACCTAAATTATGTACCTGTTTTAGACATATAACACACACACTTGACTGCACCAATTATTTCAAAATAGCACTTGCCAAACTCAAACCTTGAGGTATTATACCCTAAATTAGCTATCATCATTTTATACACAACAATATCGCACCAGACCCTGCATACAATAATCAATGCACTGACTTGTAATCTCTTTAGGTTTATTTGTCTCAGATTTATATTATTTATCTTGTTTCAAAGGTCATTAATCTCAGCCGTGAAGTCTATATTATGTAAAGACAGAATTGCAATGATCTATTTGTAAAGGGACAGAGAAATTCACTATGAACTCAACTTTTTAACTCCTCCCCCTTTCTTACAGTATCTCTGATTGGTTCATTAGATGGTATAGTATGATATAACCTCTGAGTAACCAATCAAAAGACATTTTCTATGTAGTAGTAGTAGTAAATCCAAAGTTTTAAATCTGGTTTTGTCCCCGTAAACCGAGGGTGGTCGTATTCACCTCACACTCGTAGCAACTCCCTTATGCTCTCCCTCCACTTCGCTTGCATCCTCAGTCCTCAACCCAATCCTCCTAGTTTCCTCCTCTACTTGCTTCTTCCATGTCTTCTTTGGATGTCCCCTCCTCCTAAAACATCCCACCTCAAAACTCAAAAGCCATTCTTAAAACATTCCTCAGCTCGTGCCCATACCAACAAACACTATTCGCCTTTGCCAACCGGTCCACTGCTTCTTCCAAACCCAACGACTGCATTAAGTCTTCAGTCTTCAGTCATCATTGCTCTCACTGTCCTTCTCAGAATCCCCATATCATTTTCGCTCAGATTCCATGTATCTGTATCTGTACAAACCTTTAAAAGCCTTTTTCTAACTAAACCAGTCTCTGGTAGCTAAATCAATCATATAACCCATAAATCATCCAGTAAGACCTCATGGGAGCCCAGGCCCGTACGGCACGGGGGTGCGGGGTTCGTTCGCAAACCGCCCCAAATTCCACAAAAGAAAAAAATAATCCACTTTTTTTTTTTTGCCGATTTTTTTGATAAAAAGGTAAAAAATTTAGAGGAAATTATGACCCAAAGTCCACTTTTTGGTTCAAAACGTCCAAAATGGACCATTTTAGGAGGTTAGGTCCATTTTTCCAAAAAAAAGGTCCACTCTTTCGAAGATCCGCACCCCCCGTAAAAAAAATCCTGCGTACGGCCCTGCATGGAGCTAATCCATATGGCTTGAAATATCAGAAATTCTTGGTCAGAAAAGGTTAAAGGAAAAAAAAGTGCCCGCATCCTCCTTTTTTGAAAAAAGATGTTGGATGAGAAACTAATACTTTATTTTACTTGGCCTTAAGTCCAAATTAACATCTCAATTTTAGGTGTGAACAGAATGATTTTTTTTAAACCTAACTTAGGTTCACAGTGTGGAACCACAAGAAAATTTATACACTTTCAAAGGAGACATAAGGAGAATCGGGGATGTGAAATTTTTTCGATCATGACACCTTTGAAGGTGCATTTGCAATTTTAGCACCATTTGTGTTTAGAGTTCAGTAGACATACCTCAAGAAAAGGATTTCTCACCTTCATTGTTCTGATGGTGCATTTTGGTGTTATGTGCAAATGTACAGAAAATACAAAATTTCTCAATATCTTCTGCAATCGATTGAATCTTCACTTATACATAGCATATTTAGCCCAATGGTTCAGAAGATATAAAAATCTAAATTTTGTAGGTAAGTTGGGGGATGAGGCTGTGGAACACAAAAATGCCCTTTAATTAACTACCTAGAGCTGAAAAATATACTACACAAGAAGCAGACCGACAATCATTGTCTTTTTAGTAATAGTCAGGTAAAATTGTAAAGATTGTTACCAAAGCTTTGTGGAGAGTAGAGAAGTATTTATTGTTCCCCAAAGACAGGGCTAAAGACTAGTAGAGAGTGTTCTAGATTATCTTATATGGCACATCTTCCATGTAACTGATGTAAGATTGAGTACACTATGTTAAACTTGATGTGATTTAATTCCATAAAGCATGACTTGTTACCAAAGACCAGGCTAAAGACTAGTAGAGAGTGTTTTCTAGATTATCTTATATGGCACATCTTCCATGTAACTGATGTAAGATTGAAGTATACTCTGTTACACTTGATGTGCTTTATTTCATAAAAAAATGTCTTGTTACCAAAGACCAGGCTAAAGACTAGTAGAGAGTGTTTTCTAGATTATCTTATATGGCACATCTTCCATGTAACTGATCTAAGATTGGAGTATACTCTGTTACACTTGATGTGCTTTATTTCATAAAAAAATGTCTTGTTACCAAAGACCAGGCTAAAGACTAGTAGAGAGTGTTTCTAGATTATCTTATATGGCACATCTTCCATGTAACTGATCTAAGATTGGAGTATACTCTGTTACACTTGATGTGCTTTATTTCATAAAAAAATGTCTTGTTACCAAAGACCAGGCTAAAGACTAGTAGAGAGTGTTTCTAGATTATCTTATATGGCACATCTTCCATGTAACTGCTGTAAGATTGGAGTATACTCTGTTACACTTGATGTGCTTTATTTCATAAAAAAATGTCTTGTTACCAAAGAGAGGGCCAAAGATTACAGAGAGTGTTTTTAGATGGGCTATATGGCATACTGCAACCACTTTTGGAGACCACTTCCCCAAGCTCTCAATTTAATTAATCAATGATGTAATATTTGTTGACTTATTTCTTTGAAACTGAGAGATATAAAATATACTTTACAAAAGGTTCTGAAAAAAAAATTAATCCAATGTATTTTTACACTATTTGAATTAGCAGAGGTTATTTCCCGATATTGCCAGTAATCAGTGGCAAGTTTAGGAGAATCTATGCATTGATTGTGTTAAAGGGACACTAGGCCTGACATATCACCTTCTAAAGGTGATAAAAAAACCTGTTCTACAGGTATATAAACTTTTCAAGTAGGGTTGGCCAGTTTGTTGGTTTTTTTTGTGCAAATGGCCTTTAAACCATCAAAATCTGTAAAAAAAAATCATAGCATTTATTTTTCACTTTCTTTGCTCATTTTTTTTTAAATTTGCAATCATTCCATTTTATTTTGCAGCAGAACAGGGATTTTGTTTGTTTTGTTCTATTCTGTACTGTTTTAGTTACCTTATAGGATACATTTTCTCTCAGTTTGTTCTACAAAAAGACACTGCAGTATACATAGAATGGTTGTATTGATATTATTATAACTCATGCCATGATTTTCAGCATTTTTATTTATACATTCTTTAGCCAAAAAATTCATTGATTAGGGTCATGAAGGATGAACATGTCAAATAGGTCAGTAATAACATACCTAGCATAAATACATCAAATCATGGCATATTTTTATCCAAGTGTATGTAGGCTAGTGCTAAGAATACCAATTACAAACATGCAAAAATCTCAATTTCGGAAGAAAGTGGCGATGTGCTTCAAAGAAAAATATGCCACTGTCGCTTTAAAGGGACACTGGCTCATTTTCATTTTGGATATTTGGACATAGGGTGGCCAGTTTGTATCACTTTTACATGTGTGTTAACTCTTGCCTGAAATGAATAGGACTAAAACAATTTGGTTGTGTGTAAATCAAGTAATTTTGTAATAAAACCAATCCAGAGTGGTTTTATTACAATGGTTTTAGGTTGCACAACTGAAACACAAGAAAATGCACAGTTGTGTAAATTTCACTGTAAACCCAGAGGATGTTTTGAACCAATCCCATAATGCATTGAAATGTGCCTATAATGTACTGTACAAAACTCATGTCAGTACTTAGGGAGAAAAAGTGTACAAGAAGCAAGAGGACCACAAAACATTTCATAATCATGCTAAAAATTCCCTAAGTACTAACACTTTGGGAGTGAAAATGAGTGTAAAAGTCAGGGTTTTTATGTGTTAAAAGAATAGGATTTTGTGGGATCACATGACCCTATTGAGGTGAAATTTCCCAAAAACTGGTGCATTGTGGGATTGACTCAATACACCCTCTGCTGTAAACCCTTCAGGCTGGTCGATGTCCTTCTTAAGTTATCGGTGCCGAGAAAGGTTCCCATTTACTAGTGGTATCATGTTTTGGAAAAACATTAAGGCTGACCAGAAGATTTCCCGAATGAGGGCGCACTCAATTTCCAAACCATGTTTTTTGCCTATACAGAATCGTGTCCATGTATAATAATTCACTGTGTGAAATAACTAAGGTCAAATCAAAGTCTTTCATATAGGAAAATCACAACTTTGTTATATATAAAAAATTCCGGAGCGGAATTTGGTTATACCCGGTTGCTATGGCACGGTATACTGTGCCATAAATGTTTACTTCATGAAAACAAAAAAATCTTGATTCATCTCCACTTGGAATGAGCATTTTAGGTGCCTATCTTTAGTTCTAGGAATCATTATTTTAAGTGACTACACAAAAAACTATTATTGTGAAATCTCTGAGTCAGCCTTTAAACTCTCAAACCAAAAAGCTCTACAAACTAAAAAAAAGGTTGGAAATGGGGTATTTCTAGGTGGCTATTATAATATTAATTGGTGTTATTGTTAACCAGTTTTATTGTTCAATGCAAGTCTCAAACTATCCATTTTAGCTATTTTGAGGAAATTTGTATTTTGCAGGAAGTGTGCGTGTGTCCCTTTAAATGTAACATGTACCCTATACAAGGTCACTCTTGCACAAACACAATAGGTAAACACAAGGGAGTTGTTCAGATTCCTTTTCTCTACCAACACGGAAACTGTTTGTGTAGTTATACTTTTGCCTGTAACCAACAGGATATTTTGGTTGCTGCCATTTCTATAACCATAAGGAAGTGAAAAAACCAAAGCAAATAGTATTTTATCTGTAATTTCACTTTACAGATTTATGCGACAACCATTAGGTGAGTTGAACCTGTTACTAAATTGTTTAATTAAGTTGGAGTAATCACTACAGTATAACTTTGTTATGTGTGTTCTGCTGGGTTCTGTTTGTGTGAGAGAAAGAAAAGTATATTCCACAGTTGGATAGCAAGTAGTTGTGTACAGTTTGCCAAGTGCAGGTGTGTGTGTGTCTGTAGTTTTATGTTGCATTGTCATTTACAGTGATTGTGTAAGGTTATCCGTGCAAGATATGATTGTTTTGATTTACCAAACCAGTTATAATTGGCAAATTTTCATCTGCTGTACGTTTACGGGCAGAAAATATAAAATTGCACATTTCTTACAGATGCGACCGAACTTTCCGAATTTGCAAGTAAGATTGGACACACATGGATTACTAAGGCTACTGTGAAGATGATATAACAATTCAACATCTTTTAGGTAAGTCGGGGGGACGAGGCTGTGGATCACGAAATGCCCTAACGCCTGTCAGTACTTAGGGATATTAAAAAGTGTTCCAAAAGTTCAAGAAACTACAAGATTTAAGATCATGTGAAAAATTCCATAAGTAGTAGCACTTTGTGGGCTAAAAATGAGCATTTAAAAACGGTTTAAATGTGTTAAAGGAATAGGATTTTTTTTTGTGGATCACATGACCCTATTGAGTGTGAAAAATTCCCAAAAACTGGTGCATTGTGGGATTGGACTCAATAACAACCTCTGGTTTGGACCTACCCCATTAAAAAAAAAGACTGTGGAAAAATCTGACCTGCGCGTCACTTGTGTCATTTTGTGCTAACATTATTCCGTTAAGGTTACCATGTACACTGTTGATGAGAGACATAAATCATACATGCAGCGTTTACAACCAACGACTTCCAGCGATAGGCTGGCGGCGGCCCACAAAAAATTATGTCATTATAATTATTGCGCATATTGTGTGCATGTGTCTAACCTAAAAAAAAGTTTTGTTTGGCGTAACCCCACCAACCCTAAAAAATGGCCGACTCAAATTTTTTTCTGAAATTAGCACAAAATAAAAAAAAATCTGCAAACCAGTTTATTACAATAAAACAGCCTACAAGTTAGTAAAGGAGGTTTTATGAATAAATTTAATGTTCAACTTTCAATGATTAGGATTCCCCCGAGGTGGTGAGACAAAATATGCACTAGAACAAATGTTTTAAGTGTAATAGGAAACTCTGAAAATATTGTGTCTGTGGTTAACTGTGTAGTTACCAGTTGGAAAAACACCTAAGTCTAGATACACCAAGTACAGCCTTTTTCTTTTTTTAAATTGTATATTAAAATCTTGGGTCAGTTTGCAGATTTTTGTGTGTGCTCATTTGCATAGAAAAATAGAGTTAGCAGGTTTTTCCTAGGGTCGGTGGGGTTAGAGAAAACAAATTACATAAAACAAACTTCTTTGGCCTAATCATCATCATGATATATGTCTTGAACCAGTCCAGAATGTGGAGTATATGCAATCAATTTCAGTTATTTCAACACCACATATAATATCAAAATGCAGTGTTCCCCAGTATGCAGATGTCATCTGCCATCATGGTTTGTAATAAATGGGGGTCATAGGTCACATGGGGTTATTAGAGGTCAATCTGTGTACATCCCATATGAGTCTTAGGTAGTTCTTAACCGAGTGCGAAGCTAACCAGTGGCATATTACCAGCATTTTTAGCTGGGGGAACAAAGGGAGCACATATATTTTCAGAAGGGCAAGCATGTTAAAGTTTGTTTATGCAGTATAGGCATATGTTTTTTACTCAAAATTGGCGCGTGCGAAATGGGTTGCAAGATTCCCCACAAGGGGGAAGCTGCCACTGAAGTTAACTGATCAATGGGTAATGAGGGCAGTAAGTGCAGGGTTTACATTTTTAACACACACACGGGTGTAACCAGGCCTGAGTCTGGGGGGGGGGAACTCAAGAAGTTTTCCTGATTGCTGTATCAGCTTCAGGGGTGGATCCAGGATTTCTCTATAGAGGGGGTGCCAATTTTTCTGGCTTGCTACGCTCGCTGGGTAGACCCATATTTTTTTCCAGTCGGTTCAAAATTCTGAAAGGGGAGGATGAGCAACATACTGAGTCGGCCTGGGCGCCAGCACAGCCTCATTATTCCCTTCTCCTTCCCTTTTCTCTTCTCTTTCTCTCTCCTTCCCTTTTCTTCTCTCTCCTTTTCTCTTCTCTTTCCCCTTTCCTTCTCTTTCTCCCTCGCCTTACCCTTCTTTTCTCCCCTTCTTCTCGCCCCCATTTTTCGCTTCTCTGTCTCCATTTTAGTTGTACACACACAGTGCATACGTACATATGCACACACGGACACTGCGGACACACAGACACGCGTGCCATGCACACATGGACAGTTTAGTAGCCATTCTGTATTCTTTGCAATCTTTGGACATGATTAGAATTTGATCCAAATAACAAAGAGTTCCCATCCTGGGAATCATTTCCTAAATCATACTGCATGTGTATACTAAAGTTAAGCATCTGCCCATGTCTACACAATATCACCTGCTTGCACATATTACTAGTATTGCTGCTGTTATTATTGTTGTTGTTGTTATTATTATTTACAGATACCATGGTGATGACAAAGAGTAAAACATGGTCACAAATTTGCAAGTACTGCAAGCAAAAGTTCACAAGGAATGTACCCCGCTTCCTATCCCACCTACGTCACCATGAGATGTGCATCGTCCCCTACTGGTATAACAACCCAAAGCTACCCCCCAAAACAGGAAGTATTTGTTTACGTCCAAAGAGAAACAAAAAGATGAGAAACAAAAAGACAGTCAGGAACGTGAATGGGGTGAGGTCTAAAACATCAGAGCAAGAGCAGCGTAATCATGCCAAGTATGACCACGAACAAAGACCTGAAGTGACACTTGTGCAACAAAAGCAAAATATATGTAAATACTGTGACAAATGCTTCGATTATCCTACAACTAAAACAAACCATGAAAAGGAACATGTGGGACCAAAGAAATATCGATGTAAATATTGTGACAAGTGCTATGCTAAACCTGGCCTTAAGAAAAACCATGAAATGACACACCTGATAAAAAAGCCACAAACATGCAAATGTAAATATTGTGACAGACACATAAGCCTTGCAAATAGGAAAGCACATGAAATGACACATGAGAAACAAAGCCAATATAGATGTAAATATTGTGACAAATGTTTTAAATATCCTTCAACTAAGAAAGAACATGAAATGACACATACAGGAGAAAAACCACATAGCTGTAAATATTGTGACAAAAGCTTTACATCTCCTTCGAACAGAAAAAAACATGAAATGAAACACACAGGAGAAAAACCACATGACCACGAGCAAAGACATGAAGAGACACAAGAGCAACAAAAGCAAAATATATGTAAATATTGTGACAAATGCTTTGACTGTCCTACAACTAAAACAACCATGAAAAGGAACATGTGGGACCAAAGAAATATCAATGTATATATTGTGACAAGTGCTATGCTAGACCTTGCCTTAAGAAAAACCATGAAATGACACACCTGATAAAAAAGCCACGAACATGCAAATGTAAATATTGTGACAGACACATAAGCCTTGCAAATAAGAAAGCACATGAAATGACACATGAGAATCAAAGCCGATATAGATGTAAATATTGTGACAAACGTTTTAATTGGCCTTCAAGAAAGAAAGAACACGAAATGACCCATACAGGAGAAAAACCACATAGCTGTAAATATTGTGACAAAAGCTTTACATCTCCTGCAAAGAGAAAAAGAGCATGAAATGAAACACACAGGAGAAAAGCCGCTTAAGTGTCAGTATTGTGAAAAGCGTTTCAGGATACGTTCAGCTAAATGCAGACATGAGAGGCTACACACTGGAGAAAAACCTCACAAATGTGCGTATTGCAATAAATGTTTTGCCGAGACCAATACTAAGAAACTACATGAAAGGACCCATACGGGAGAAAAGCCACATAAATGTAGATTATGTGACAAGCGCTTCAACACGCCTTACTTCAGAAAAAATCATGAAATGACACACACAGGAGAGAGACCACACAAATGCTCGTATTGTGACAAGTCCTTTGCTTTAGCGCAAAACCGAAAGCATCACGAACTACTTCACACAGGAGAAAAGCCGTACAAATGTCAATATTGCGATAAACGTTTCCCTGGCTCTGGTTTAAAGAAACTACACGAAATGATGCATACAGGAGAGAGGCCTCACAAATGTCAGTATTGTGGGAGAGGTTTTAAAATTAACAGTCACAAGAAAAAACACGAACTGGTGCATACGGTCGAAAGGATCGAAAAGATTTACAAATGCCAATATTGCGAGAGAATCTTTAATAATCATGGTGCCAAGAGCATGCATGAAAGGGCACACAGTGGTGAGAAGCCATATGAATGCAACTATTGCAAAAAGGCCTTTAGTACACGTGGTTCAAAGACACAACATGAAGTAACACATACAAGGTCATTTAAATGCGACTACTGCGACGCAATCTTCCCTCAGGCTTGTCTAAAAAGAAGACATGAAAAGAGGAAACATAAATTGGAAATCCATACACATAAAAAATAGAGTAAGAAGTATACGCAAGAATTATTTAGGGGTGCAGGACTTCGAAAAAGGTGAACATTTTTTGAGAAAGTGGACCTAATAATAATAAATTATAATAATCAGTTTTTATATAGCGCTTTATCACAGTAAACATTCTCAAAGTGCTGTTGCCTATTATTATTACACTGCCATTACACTGTCACAATCATTTCGCTTCATCTAGATGGCTGCTATCAACACTTAGATTGTAATATTTCACATAACATTACATCTCCGCAGCGGATACTTCCGATCTCCATATTTAATCTCTAATGATCACAAGTCCTGCACTCTTCCAATGGACCACACATGCTCACACCCCCTAAAGATGGTTCCTTTTTTTGGACTTTTTTTAACATATCATCACCAAAGAGAGGACTTTCCTGTTAAATTTTCTCTACATTTTGGACCTTTTTTTATAAATAGAAAAAGATCAGTGGACCTTTCACCCCTTTTGTAGAATTTGAGGGGAGGTGCAACCACACCATTTCCACCCCCCCGCATTACAGGCCTGAATAGAGCGACTTATCCCCAGAGGACTATAACCTTTCTTACAATATCATTCCCTGATTGGCTCATTACATAATATATTCTCTGATTAACCAATCAAAATAGACTATGTATCTGTACTGTATGCACCTTTAAGCTTTCCTTTCCATGCCTCTGATTGGCTGATTAAATAATATATCCCTGTGAATATGCAATCAAATTGAATTTTAAACTACTTAGTTATCCAGGTAGACAAGGACGAAATTTATTAATCCCTCCCTGAGGCTAACCAGTGCACACAAGTGTTGAAAAAAAACCCTGTGTGCGCTTGGCCAGACTTGACCCGGCAACCTCCGTATTACTAGCATGGTCAGATGATGGTGGCCAAGCTTCATTCAATATAGCAACTCGCCCAATATATCAAAAAAAATTGCTGACATATGGAGTGCAAACCACAAACCAATTTAGTGCTTTGATGTGGGTCGGTCATAGGTGTTCCCATGACCCACAAATGACTTCATCCTCGTCCATTATTCATACAAAAAAAAGTCAGAAATAACCCTTACAGTAGAGTTGATTCTTCAGCTCCAATGGTTTTGGAATAAGAAAATATTCCTTGACAATATATAAAAAATTCAGAAATTTTCTTTAAGATTTCACTTCAATGTGTTAACCAATGGCGATGTCTAAATTGGGATTTTTTGGCTGCCCTCCCCTGAGCATGGTACTCCAACCAATTAAACTACGTACCTAGGGTAGGCAACTTAAAGGTGCAACGAGAGATTTCACGTATCAGGTATCAATAGAAAATTCAAAAGCCCTGATTATTGCACTGTTGCAAAGCTTTCTATCAATAATATCCCCATCTGAAAGGATTAATCTGAGAAATATTTCTTTGGTACAAAAATTGTGAAATATGCAGTGGCAACTCGTTAACACCAAGTTCATGGGGATTAGCATTTTACTACTTGTTATCAGAACTTTGTGTTATCCAACAAATTTACTATGTGATGCATATGCTTAGGGCTTGACAACATATAGTTCTTGTTATCAGGAATTTCATGTTAACAGGGGGTTGCTATGTATCTTTCTTATTTTGTATAGGAGCAAATACAAAATTCAGCTTATGCATTATATTGAAATGAAAGCCAATAAAAATCACCTTTCGTTTTCACTTTTAAGACATTTCTGTAGCCAAATACAAGGTAAGAAATCTTTTGGGTGTCTAATCTATATGAAATCACTCCATATGACACATTCTATGGATCCCTCAAAACTCTTGATTAATAAAGATTAATAAAATTCATCCTTGTCTATCTGGAGAACTGCATGTAAGTAGTTAAGATTTCACATAATATACCATTCTGATGCTTTCCGGCATTAAAGTAATGAACACCTCTCGGACTTAGATTTAATCTATCACTCTTCTACCAACCCTGACTTGTTAGTGCAATTGGTTAGAGTACTGTGTTAGTAATAGGAAGGTTGCCATTTCAAATCCAGCCAAGTACACTTTTTTCTCTCCCAACACTCATGTGTGCTGGTCAAGTACAGGGAAAGATTTATAAAACCCATCCTTGACTACCTGGAGAACTAAGCAGGGCAAACAAATTGACGAACCCGCACACATAAGTATGTGGCGACAATTCAGTTTTAACTAAATTGTCTAAAATAAGTCTATGTGCTCACAATCATTTTGAAAGATTTTGTTCCTCTTCACCAAAAACTTCGGGCTCTGTGTATATGCAAAAATAAATGAAAGCAGAAGCAAAAATTGGGACAGCTCATCAACTGCTCATGCTGCTAGTCTCTTGCTCTGTTGCACAGTGGAATCCAACCTTTGTATACACAAACCAAAGCATGTACATGAGGCTACCATATGCACAGTACATAAGCTCATCTCCTATGTGTTTTGACATTTGTAGATTTTAAATCATATTTTTCACCTCCAAACAGGAAAATCTGCCTCGAAACCACCTCCAACCGGGGGAATTCTGCCTCAAAACTGTCAATTTGCCCCTCTGATAAATGACACCTGTTACGCCCCTGGATAATTTTGATAGAGAGCTTTACATTAGTGCAAAAATCAGAATCTTCATATCTCATTGCACCTTTAATTGGTTAGAACACTGGGCTAGTAATATGGAGGTTGCCAATTTCAAATCCAGCCAAGTGCACATTTTTCCCCTTTGAAATCAATCAAAAAAATAATTCAGGTTAAAACTTGCAAGATCCCCCTGGCGGGGAACAACTATGCAAATGAGCTCATTAATATGCACAAATAGTGATGACACAGTGCATGGGCATTACTTGCATGCAACACAACCTACATACCAAGTTTTGTCAAATTTGGACATAGTAAAAGTTCACCTTTTTAGTCAACCTAACCAAAATGGAACATACTTACAAACAGACACACACATACACACACATACACGAGAAATCTGTTGCAATATCCCATGGCTTTTTAAACCAGGGGGATAACAATGCCACTAAATTCATGAAGTTCTAATTTATGCAGTTCGCTGTTTTATCAATGCATCAAAAGTTTGACAAGATCGACTTATAATGCAGCTACGTTTTCTATTGTTTCTATGGGTTCACAGACTTTATCATGAGATTCAAGAATACCTAATATTACATTAACGGACCAAAAACAATGTCTAAATGTAGGATTTCTTGGCCTCAGCAACCGCCTGGTCGTACTGCATCTTTTTCATCAAACTTTGATTGTTCATTGTATATGCTTTCATTAAAATCACTACATTACATTATTCATGTAAATAGCACCCCAAATTAGCACAACTTTTATGGCCTCTATCTCAGTTCCTCAAAATAAAAAAAAAAAAAACACAAAATAGCAACTTTCAACAAACAATAACTATAACAAGTCATATAGGATTGAAATTCGGCACAGATATAAGAAAGGTCTGAACGTTTTAAGAAACCATGTCTTCATTTTTATAGTTTCTTCTTCATTTTCCAGTTATTCAATTAAAGTGCGTATTGGTCAGATTATGATTACCATGGCAACAAATTCAAAACTTGACCATCGTGTCTCAAATTGCTAGTATTAGGTAATATCAAATATTTACACCCAGGCCCGTACACAAGGAGGTGTGGGGGGTGCGGTCACACCCCCCCAAATCCCACAAAGAGGGGCAAAAGGTCCACTTTTTTGCTGAATTTTTTTGATAAAGGAAGGCCAAATTTGAGATATTTTTGACAAATTCCACTTTTTGATGATGAACGAGTCACAACGTCCAAAAACCACCATTTTTTTTTTTTTTTTTTTTTTTTTTTTAAAAAATCAAAAAAGGTTCACCTTACTATAAAAATCGAAAAAAGTTCCACTTTTTTGAGGTCCTGCACCTCCCCAAAATAAATCCTGGCGTACGGCCCTGATTACACAAACACCATAGGAAAAGCTCGTCCAAGTTGTCTTGTTAATTGCCATTTTGGCTATTTCATGAACATCATAAATGTTTGGGGTTCCAACATGTAATTCAATTCCATTTCTAATAATTTTCTTTCAAAAATTGCCAAACAAAATCAGTGTACAGCAACCTCATATGTCTACCATCCAGAGAATAGGTGTGAGTCAAGTCCTCTGAATTTAGACTACCCTTGGTGTCAAATTTATCCAAAAAATTTTGAATTAATTAATCGGGCGTAAATATATTTCAAAATAATTGGTATTTAAAGCATGTTAAATAACTTCCCCTTTTTTGTTATTATCAAATGCATCAAAAGCTTTGACAGATCGATTATAATGCCAACTACAGTTTCATTGTTTCTATGGTTTCACAGACTTTATCAATGAGATCAAGAATAGCCATAAAATTACAATTAACTGACCAAAAACAATGTCTAAATGTAGGATTTCTTGGCCAGTACCACCTGGCCAGTAATGCATCTTTTTCAATCAAATTTTGATTTCATTGTATAATGCTATACATTAAAATGCACTACAATTACATTATTCATGTATAGCACCCCAAATGTAGCGCAATCTTTATAGGCCTCTATCTCAGTTCCTTAAAATAAAAAAAAAAAACACAAAATAGCAACTTTCAACAAACAATAACTATAACAAGTCATATAGGATTGAAATTCGGCACAGATATAAGAAAGGTCTGAACGTTTTAAGAAACCATGTCTTCATTTTTATAGTTTCTTCTTCATTTTCCAGTTATTCAATTAAAGTGCGTATTGGTCAGATTATGATTACCATGGCAACAAATTCAAAACTTGACCATCGTGTCTCAAATTGCTAGTATTAGGTAATATCAAATATTTACACCCAGGCCCGTACACAAGGAGGTGTGGGGGGTGCGGTCACACCCCCCCAAATCCCACAAAGAGGGGCAAAAGGTCCACTTTTTTGCTGAATTTTTTTGATAAAGGAAGGCCAAATTTGAGATATTTTTGACAAATTCCACTTTTTGATGATGAACGAGTCACAACGTCCAAAAACCACCATTTTTTTTTTTTTTTTTTTTTTTTTTTTAAAAAATCAAAAAAGGTTCACCTTACTATAAAAATCGAAAAAAGTTCCACTTTTTTGAGGTCCTGCACCTCCCCAAAATAAATCCTGGCGTACGGCCCTGATTACACAAACACCATAGGAAAAGCTCGTCCAAGTTGTCTTGTTAATTGCCATTTTGGCTATTTCATGAACATCATAAATGTTTGGGGTTCCAACATGTTCAATTCAAATTTTTATAATGGTTTTCTTAAAACAAATTGCCAAACAAGAATCAGTGTACAGCACCCTCAATATGTCTACTAACCAGAGAGTCAGTGTAGTCAAGTCTCTTATATATAATTGGTGTTTTAAGCATGTTAAATACTTCCACTTTTTTGTTATCATCAAATGCTCTTTTTATGCCCCATTTTGATTATGGAATGACTGTTTGGAGTAATTTTTGGTGAACTTAATAACAAACTGCAAGTTCTTGCAAGATCTACAAAATTCAGCCAATCATACTTTATCATCACAGTTCAATTTTCTCCATCACAATCATACTTATTCCACAAGAAATTCCACAACAAGCAGTCTTATTGTCCCAAGATGTAAATGCAAATCAGGTCTAAGAAGCTTCCATGTCAAGAGCTGCCACACTTGAATAGTATCCTCACATTTGGTTTTCAGAACTGTTCAACCACTGTCTATATGCCAAACTACATTAAAAACTTCTTGGGCCTGATATGGCCTTTTGTTAGTTGCTTATTTGGTACAGAGTTATGGCCAAAAAAACAAGTTGGCTCAGAAGAATGTGAAAAATACAATGCAAAATAGAAAAATGCTAATATGCAAAAGAGGGATTTTCAAAAAAAATTATATTGACCTTTTGACCCCCTTTTTTTGTTTTTGTCAATTTTTCAGCTGCTTCGCATATGTAATTTTTTTTCTAAATTAAAAAAATCTTTCAAGTGAGCACAAACCTACAAAATAATTGCACTAAAAGATCAATTTTAAACAAATGTGCATGGTCTTCTGAGACAAACGTGTGTTTTTCTGGCCTTAATTGCTTAATATGTCAATATTAATTTCCTCATGTTACTTTCATCATAGAAATATAACTTGTACATTTAACCTGATTGTTGTTATTGAGGGCCTAAAAAAACCTTGGAAAACATCTGACACTCAAGTATTTTTACCCTCAACTAAAGAAGGAAGTGTAATATATGTATGATATCTGTTATGCATATGCATAATATTGGTATAAGTCACTCCCCACTCACATACTTACTCATACAACTCCACCTAGATGTAATCATTGAATAATGTAGCTGGCATTAGCCCACCAGACTCACCGTTAAAGATCATATATTGGTTAACACAACATAGCCTCTCTGTGTGTGAATACCTGACTAAAAATAGTACTGGTTGTCGAAATGGCCCTCGTTCACATTCAAATGAATAACGCTTCACCGCCTGAACAATTCAGTCTTGCTGGAAATGCCGAAAATTGGACAGCATGGAACACAGCGCTTCGAACTTTACAGAAATGCAAGTGTTCTACATAAAGCAAAAATGTGCAAAGCTCGACCTACTTTGAATGTGATTGGGCCCCGAAGCCATCCGTCTATAATCGTTTGTCTTCACCACCAGATTAAGGATAAGAGGATGTAACAGTGTTGCTCAAAAGTTTGGGGGAATACTACCACCCAAATGAATGTGTTCATCTAACGACACATTTTCATGGAGAGTTTCACAACCAGCAATAACTTTGATGCTTTCGTGACTGATCTCCGAAACAAAGTCAACATGTAGTTGGGATCTAAAGGACAGTTTATCAGGGACCGAATCTTCATTGGTATCCCGGATGAATCTCTCCGCCGATGGATGCTTCTGTGAAACAACCAACGCTTGCCAATGATAGAAATGGGGCAGAGAGCTAAATTATCGGCTCAGCAAGTCTCAAACCTGAGTGCTGCAGATCAAAACCAGGAACACATTGATGCACTCAAATCAAATCGGACCAACGCAGCGAGGGGACAACAACATGGGAACACTAGGACAAAATCGTCGCAGCCAAGACAGCAACCGCGACAAGAGCAGACCGTAAAAACTTCCCACTGCAAAACATGGTGGAAAAATCACAAGCCACGCAGCTGTCCAGCCAGCTTTTGGAAAGCTGTCTCAGTGTAACACAACCCACCATTTCGTCATCTGTGTGCTGCAGGTGATCGCAAAAAGTAGGAGAATTGGAGCATATCAGGTGGAGACAGACTGAAGAAGTTCTGTTTATTGATGAGCTGACAAGGTACCAACGAGAGAGAATGGATTATAACAATCAAGCTGAACAACCACCCGTAAAAGTCAGTTGACAACAGGACTGAGTGGCAACGGACCCAGTTTCCTGTACAAGCCAATTGGGAGGTGAACTATCAAGATCAAAGGTACATTCTATAATCATTTAGTGGTCACAAAATCAAGCAATTGGAAAATGTAAAGTGTTAAGTGAGCATCAATCCAATACTATGACCTAGAGTTTCAAGTAGTGCAAATCTAAGCACACCTATCAAAGTTACAAAACAAGTACAACTACTAGGGCTTATCAATAAGGTAGAAGATGTAACTGTAAAGTTCAATTGCACAAGGTATCAGTACAGTTCTGTTAAGACAGTCAGCACACAGAAGTTTAAAAAATTCAAAAAGATTGTTTGAGGGTTGGGTGTAATGCCTGAAAAACAACACTCAAAGTCAACGGATGCCCTTCCTGTGGTACAATGCACCGCAAAAGTACCATGGCATTGAAAGATAAAGTAACAGAATTGGATAGGATGGAAAAACTTGGCGTGATATCCAAAGTCACAAATTCTGCTCGAGATGGGTTAGTAGTATGTGTACAGTTGTAAAACCTCTGGCAAAGTCAGAATCTGTTTTAAGATCCGGCAGATCTGAACAAAGCTTTAATCAGAGAGTATTATCCAATCAGGACCATTGGATCAATTACAGATCATTGGCCAATCAACAATATTTGCAACCCTTGTCAATTCCGGTTACTAGGTGGTTCAACTGAATGATGCAAGTTCAGAATCTAGGTGTTTTAACACAGAATTTGGCCGCTACAAATTCCACAGACTACCAGTTTGATTATCAGTAGCACCAGAATTATTAAAGAATCATGACAGATAACATTTGCTGATATCAATGGGGTTCAAGTGATATTAATAATTACTTCATATATGCCCCAAACCCAATCGCGCATGATGAAAATCCTGCAAAAGGTTTTACAGAGATGCAAAGACCAGAGACATCACAGATTAAATTCAGAGAATGTGTTCACCCCAATCAAAAGAAGTAGAATACATGGTACTGTGATCTCAATCAAGGGTTAAAACTGATCCAACCAAAGTAGAGGCACTCCTCCAATTGAAATCACCAACAGATAAAACTAGTTTACAGCAGTTTTTCCTGGTATGGGAACTGTAGGAAGTTTATTCCAAACCTCTCAGAGAAAACGCTCAACTTAGGAAGTGCTTGAGAAAAATGTAGCTTGGTTTGGACAGAAAACGAGGAAAAAGGTTAAAGAGCTAAAACCATCTCTCACACAAGCACCAACTTTACAGTTCTATGACATAAACAAGGAAGTAACTGTAAGTGTAGATAGTTCCCAATCTGGAACAGGAGCATGTTTGCTGCAAGAAGGTAGACCAGTGGCCTATGCATCGAAAGCTTTCACAGAAACACAGACTAGGTGGGCTCAAATAGAAAAAGAGCTAGCAGCGATTGTTTTTGGCTGTACAAAATTCCACAATTACATATATGGTAGATCTGTGACTATTGAAAGTGATCATAGACCACTAGAGTCAATTTTTAAAAAGCCACTTCATGCAGCACCACTCAGATTACAAAGAGGTTACTCAGTTACAAAAATAAGTTGAATGTAAAGTATGTCAAAGGAAAGTTGCTTCATGTAGCTGATGCCCTCAGCAGAAAAATTATCGAAAATGTAACAGAACCAAAACTGAAGAAGATGTTCCTATCAGATTGATAAACTGTGTACCAATGTCTGAAAGCAAGCTAGCAGAAATTAAAAGAAGAGGACAAACAAAAGAGGACGAATGCAAACATTGAAAAACATTGTTCTTAGTGGCTGGCCAAACCACAAAATCCAAAAAAGTACAAAAAGTAGCAAAAGCATATGGGCAGGTAGGAGAAGAATTAACAGTAGACGAGGAGATTCTTTTCAAAACCAACCGTGTATTATTCCCAAGGCAATGAGAAATGAAGTCCTGAAAAAGAATACATCAGTCTCACCAAGAATAATAAGACACAACAATAGGCAAAGATTCAGTATACGGCCTGGCCTGCTGTGATTACAAGCAGTGACATGATTAAGTTGTCCCAACATGTTTAAAATTCATGCCACAACAACAAAAGGAGCCTATGCTCAGCCAACAAAACCAGAAAGACCCTGGCAACAAGTTGAGTTCAGCTATTTTTGAGATAATGGCAGAAAATATTTGTTGGATAGTAGACTAACTACTCTGGATTATTGAAATAGATTATTGTCCACAAGCACAATGTCAAAGAGTGAAGAAAATGCAAAAAGCATTTTGCAAGATATGGATTCAGACAGTTTATCAGTGAAAATGGTACACAGTATTACAAGTGGAGAATTTAAGAAATTTTCTGAAGAGTATCAATTCAAAGAGTAACTTCTTCGCACATTATCCCCAAGGAAAATGCAAAAGTGAAAAAAAGTGTTGCAAAGTATAAAAATGCTTCTGAAAAAGGCAAAACAAAACAAAACAAACAAGATCCATATTTGGCATTACTAGACTGGCGCCAACCCCAATACCAGGTATGTCAGCAAGTCAAGCACAAATGTTAATGCAAAGGCGAACAAAACCAACTCTGCCCTGGTCAAATGAACTTCTGAAACCAAGAGTAATCAGAAATGGACAAGAAAAATCTAAAAAAAAACAGGAGCAACAAAAGAAATATTTATGACAAAGGGGGGCAAAAGAATTGCACACTAGTGGAGGGTGAGCAGGTTCTAATGCGGTTCCAAATAAACAATGGGGAAGAAGCAATAATAGTTAGAAAAACCCCATGGCCAAGAAGTTACATTGGGGAACATAAAGGAGTTGAATATAGGCGGAACACAGATCAGTGTTAAAGAAACTACCAAAAGCTTAAGAATATTTACAAAATGAAGCAAATTTAAGATGTTGTAACATCACCAGGTTCGCTCTCAAGAGCGTATAAGGTGTATTGAACCATTCATTTCTAAGGTCATTAAACTATATCAGGGTTTTGTAAATAGATTGTAGTTTTAGGAATTTTAGAGTCAAATAATATAGAGCTCACTTAATGCTTGACACAATGCGCATTCTTATAGCACAACCTACTAAGAAAATAAAAAAGCAATAAGTCGCTGGGTTCAAGGAAAAGTAAAAGATACAATAAAAAAATTCTGAGAATGAGAAGAAATAGAAATACTTAAGATTTCTCTGCCAAAATTCAAACCACTGCCATTTGTGGTTATGAAATTATAATAGCTGCAACTATCAAACCTACTTCCGGCTTTGATAGATTTATGATGACAATTTGGAAAAAATTGACCCAAGGGGAAAAATCATTTGCGGGAGTTTTAATTCAATACATACCAAGCACTTACTCACAAGTTCAAGAAAAGGGGACAGTAAGTGTGCATAAGGATGTAACATCATCAGAATTGGTTATATTAAATATTTGGCCAGGGAAAACAGTGACCACATGACATTATTACTAAGAGTGTGGCCCCCCAAAAGGAGGAGGAGGAAAAAACACCCAACATGGACTACATGGACTTAATATTCTTCAGCATCATAGACATTTGCAAATAACAGTTACCTTGCTATAAATTATCATGGGACAATGGACTCTTTAAAGTGTTTAGAATAGTTGTAAAACATAAATCAAATTGAGGTTGAATCAGCAACAGGGCTGCCAAACCTCAAGACTTAATGGTGTTGCTGACCCTGAGAAAAATTAAATACCCCAATATAAGTTTACAATTCGAAGAAGGGGAGATGTAATATATGTATGATATGCATGAGTTATGAAATGCATAATATTGGTTAATCACTCCCACTCACATACTTTACTCCTACAAATACCCACCTAGATGGTAATAATGAAATATGTATACTGGCAGTTAGCCACCAGACTTCACAGATTAAAGATCATATATTGGTTAACTCAACATAGCCTCTCTGTGTGTTAATACCTGACTAGACAATAGTACAGCTCTCGCATCAAAACGGATTGAAATATCGGCGCGAAACTTTACCGTTGGGGTTTTGGAGTGAAGGCCAATCTATCAAGATGAAAACTTCATATCCTTAAATCGGGCCGTCCCCCTTTAACCTCACTATATCGTTCCACATGTCGTCGTGTAAGGGTTTTTTTTTCAAGAGATTTAAATAGCTCAAGACAGAAATCAAGATGGTTTTTGGAAAAAAATCGACAAATTGGCATAAAAAGGGGACGCAAATTCTCTTAAATTGTTAAAGAAATGCTATCAGTGGGGCAATCTACACGGCAGCGCAGATCCAGATCGGATCCAGATCTCGTATCAAGTTTGCGTCTACACAGGCATGATCCAGATCTGCAACGCGTACACGGTGTTGTTGAGTAAAAGCTTGGTTAAGATGTAGCTCACTTTAAGCGCGTACTTTTAGGTTACGCGTAAAGTATTCCTCGATTACCAAGGTTATGCGTAACATACGTACACTTTACGCTTCGAAAGGTCGCCGTACTTTCGCACTCACTGCGCCGTGTAAAGTTCTATAAACGGTCTCCCGTGATCTGGATCTCGGGGAAACGGATCCGATCTGGATCTGCGCTGCCGTGTAGATTGCCCCATTATTTTGTAAAGATTGTTAAACACGACCCACCAGCGAAGTAGTTGTCTTCTAGTGTTGCGTTTTTGAATGGGCTAATCTGCTACGTGTATATTTAGCTTAGAGTTGAATTGTTCATTCCATTCCCCAATGCGACCCCATGAAGGCCTACTATGTCATAAAAACAGGAACAATAATCGAAGTAGTATCTCTATTTTGTTGGCTGAAGTAGACCAAGACAACAGCTTTTTTCTTCATACTTTCATTTGATTCAATACGTACCAAGTAAACTGAATACAATAAAATATAAATGATGTAAAAAGCGGCATACCAATACTTACTTGTGCGGAAATAGGTAAATGTGCAGGATGCAGTGAGCGAAGCTACGCTATCAGTTGCTGTCACTGTCACCGTGTTTGTTCCGATTGGTAGGTTGTTCAGTACGTGTTGCGTTTGCGTAGATGGGAACGATCCCAAATTATGTTGGTATGACCGTTAGCGCGTTGGCGTAAACATATTGGACATTGACATTGGCTTGGTTTGGAAAGTTCTGCAACTGAGGGCTGTGTATGTTAGTGTACTTGAAGAGGAAATGGGATTTGTAGGGTTGCAGGTAACTGTGGACAGTAAAAAAGAAAATCAAGTTTAAGGGTCTTTACCAACTATTAGACGCAAAGAATCTAATAATCATTAAAATCGAGTTTGAGGCAATACCTAATGGTGCCAGTGTGGCAGGAGATATGATCCTCCGGATTCATAGTCTACCTAAAACGGTGAAGAATCGGACACTCGATTCAATTAACTCTTCACGCAGCATTAGGTTCACGCTTTATTGCGTTTTCTTCTATGGAGCCCGGGTGGACCATATCTCCTTTTACCCAGTGTAAAAGCAGATAAAGCTTGAAAGTAATGTTGCATGAAGAGTCAACTGAATCGATGCTCTTATTCTGCACTGTTGTAGATGGAATGAATCGTGAGGACTATATCTTCTGCCACACCTATAATACATGTTAATACAAACATGCAGAAAAAAATCTGTAAATAGATTGTACATGGATAGGCTACGATGACACAACATTCCTTTTAAAATCCAGTATATTTCTCTCTTTTAAACAGTGGTGTAACGAAAAATAGTAAAGAACCCATACTTTGCCATAAAAGTATTTGTTGACTCCTCTATTCAATTTTGTTGGTTTTCATAACTCATTAAATTGCCAAATTGATATATATATTATAAATATTCAACCTGTTTTACTCATTCGATTTACAATAAAGAAACTTAGATGAGAAAAGTGCTCCCACGTGGGAAACGAACGCGGGAAGTCTGATATACGAGAACAGCGGGTTAACCACTCGACCACTCGGAACTATGTAATTATATGGCGATCTGGCATCTCGATCGGCATTATTGTCAAGTGCGTATTATCTGGCCATTTTGCCCCAACATTTATAACCCTTTTCCCAATTGTTGTTTCTATGTTAACCACAATCTCAAAAGCTGAGATTTTTATATCATCGGATCTCCTGACAATATTATACGCTGCAGGAACATTCGTAATTTTGTACTTTCTATCTGTAAAATTACAACATGGTGGTTTATGTGGCACCGTGATGCCATTGCTCCTACCGTCTCAAAATACACCGTCAGAATCAAACTCAATTTTTGAAAATTTCCAAGGAAATCTAATAAATTGAAGTTGCTAGGACCACGACATGCCAAGTAAGATCAGTTTTCAAACTTGTGTTGACGGATAGGGGTATATATGTGCGCCCTTTGGGAAGAGGAGGGATCATTGAAGGTGTTTTTAACTTACCGCTGCGTTATTGCACATTAAATGAGAATTGACAACTTGTGGTAGCACCAGTGTTGTCCCTTGCTGTTACACTAACTGGGGTTGAGCCAACAGTTGAAAAGTGTTGCCAGGTGCTGCTGACGTCGGCTGTAGGTGTAAGTGTAGGGGGCAGTGCCACCTGAAGCTGTAACTGAGTACGACACCGCAGTGCTTGTCTACACCAGACTTACTTGTACTGTTACACCTGGGCAGGCCAAACTCAGACCGGCTGCAATACAAGTAACAATATGTATATATATTAGTTGAGTATTGTAAGGACAATTTCACGGGATATGAGGAAAAAATACCAAACAAATAAAAAACCAACAAAAACTACAAAAAAGTTAAAACTCTGACTTCAAGCGAGAAATTCTTCCGGAAAGCCTTCAGTTATTTTCCGCGACGAGCGAATTCATGCTCGTCGCGCCATTTTTTTTTCTTGACGCACACGCGTTGTATATATAACAATTATAAAAAAATAACATTTAAGTAACGCTCTACAGAAAACAGAGTGCATTACAATGCATAAAACCTCATCAAAATCACTAAAACCTATAGAATACAAAAAATGGCAACAATCATAAATCATGCCTAAATATCAAATAGTGTGTTTTCAACCCTTGTTGTAAAGGGGACACTGGTGGATTGCCTCTCTGCATTTTAACTGGAAGCTTGTTCCAGATTCGAGGACCGATCATATTTAAGCTCACGTTAAATGATTGTTTTGTTCAAATGTGTTATCATCGTATTACATCAAAGGGCGAAATAAAATCATTATTGTTCAACCATAATAGGCCACAAAAACCCTTGACCCAAATTTCATATAGGGTGTTCACAGTTTGACACTCGGGTTCACGTAGGGTCAATGAGTTCATACTCTCTCTAACCTCGTTTTTCCTCCTTCTCCCACAGTTCGCATGTGCTATCGATGTCATTCGGTCACAGTGATTGTCAGGTGTTTGGTCATATGGGCCCGGTGTAAAAGGAAATATAGTCCGGCGAGAGCCATAGTCCGGGCCACATAGACAACAGAATAAAGCGTTAACCTAATGTTGCCTGAAAAATCAACTGAATCGAGTGCCCTATTTTTGACCGTTGTAGATGGACTATAAGTACGGCGAACTATAAAAACTTCTACACCGGCATATGGGACGTTCACAGATTTTAAATCCAAGGCCATTCAGGGGCCAAAAAGGGGCAGTCTATTGATATTGAAATGGAATGTCATACTCCAAGGGGAAGTGATAAAGAAGATGAGAAATGGGAACACTTTGAAGTCGGCGGCATAATTGGCGTCAGGGGGACTTTACTGATTATGTTATAATCCTATTCATCTTTTCACTCTACTTGAACTTGGTCTTATACTGCAGATCCCCCATCTCTTTGAGCCTTTGGCCCGCGATCACCACAGGTATAATCTGCAACATCAATATACTACAAAATTATTGGTAGAGAAACCCAATTGTACTTGGAAACCAGATTTTAAACGCTTCCTGGTCCGTACAACCTCAATTACAGCTAGCAACACGGCTCGAAATTGCATACTCCTGACACGTCACGTCCGGGTTGTCAGTGCCGTTTCTTTTTCTCTCCGAAAGGTGCTGTTTTTTTCACAAAATGGATAATTCACCTATAACTTTGCATGTGAACTTTAAAGCTGGATATTGTTGCTGGTTGGCTCGCCCAAAATATAATGAGCCTTATTCTTATAGAACGCATAGATTGGTCAAATAATAAACAATTCTTACTTGATAGTGTGTAGCTAAATGAACATGACGCTGAGTTGCCGTTGGAATCGGTAGCAGTAGCAGTAACAGTTGACGTACCACTCCCAAAGCCCGTCAGAGTGTGTGTGGCAGTTGAAGGGGAAATACTACCAATTTGTACGCCATTTCGAGTATAGACAATACTGGATACAAGATTGTTGTTGGGGAAGGTTATTGTTGGCGAAGCAAAAGAGATCGAGGTGGATGCCGAACTGGTCGGGTTTGGGCAAGCGATATCTGGAGAAATATTTAAAATAAGAAATAGTTACGTTTGCAATAGTAGCATTTGATATCAATGTAAAACAGATTTTCTTGAAACTTTCCCATGAAGGCATTTCAATGACATAACTTGAAAGGTAGTGGATGGCAGACTAAAACTTCCCAGTGGGGATGTTAGAAAAAATTACGTTAATATAACATCAGATGTTATTCACAGGATGCATCCCGACCAGTGAACCCGAACCTAATTACAGGACGCCCTTTGCTCATTACTTATTTGTTCTCCCTTTGTTCCATGGGCCGATATATATATACGGTGAAACATAACTTTTTAGTTTGGCATTCGAGTGTCGAAAGCTCAGCCTTCCAACACATATACCGTTAGGGAAAGATTATTTCCTGGTCATGTTTACCAACTAAGAATAGCAAATACCCTTTAGAAAAATGTACTTCAAAATTATTGTATAAAATCAAGCTAATAAATTTAATAATAAAGCCGTTAAAGTGAATCGTTTTGGGAAAGGAAAATTCCAGAATATGAGTTTAATTGGAAGAAAATTTGGAAGATACCAACAGTTGCCAACACCAATGAGGCTAGGCTTAAAATATTGAATTGGGAGATACTAAGTAACGTATACCCAACAAGAATGTTACAAATGGGAAAGGCAAATATAGATAAATGTGAGACGTGTAATGAGAAATAATATATTGAACACTTTTTCTTTGACTGCAAAATATTGATAAAATATGGATGGTTGTAAATGAAATGTTAACTAAACAATATAGTTATCCTAAAGCGCTATCAGTTACTGATGTTTTATTTAGTTATCTTAAAAATGACAAGAATTTCAATGCATATGCAAACAAAATTATTACAGTTGCAATGTTATGTTTGCAAAGTTTGTAAAACAGTACATGTTGATACGAATAAGAATAAATTAAACAAAAAGAATAGCAAATAGTTTGAAATCAAAGTCAGGCGTTGCATAGTGGTTGGAGATGAAATTTTTAAAGTCATTGTAACGTTGTTGGTTTGATCCAGTGGATAGAGCGCCCGACCCACACACCAAAGGTTGCGAGTTCGAGCTCCGCTGTGCACACCATTTACGTGTCGTCTTACGCCGGCCATTGTTGAATCTTGGCAAACCTTGGCAATTCTTCACTGCGCTAGGGAGTTATCAACCACATCATAACGGCTGAACGTGGGCAACTCCACGTACAAACAGTGTCAGATAGCGTTGATTCGGATTTTTGTACATTGCGGTACACTGGAGATTGCGCAAAATACTTGGCCTAACGTATTTTCGCACCAAAATATTCCTAACTAAATTGTCTAGTTAGCTGACTAGTTTAGAATATAGGTTTATTTTTGGAAAAAGACGAAAAAAACGTGAAAAATACGATCCATACAAGCATTTTTCTTACTTTATCAGCTCTTATCAGCTGGCTCAATTCTCGATTGCTGCTGTCAAGTCATGCCACACGCCAGGCTTACAAAAACTAGTGAGCTAAGGGGTCTTTTTTGTCAGGAACCAATTTCTAACATCAGATTGACCACCTGATTCGTTGATTTCGCGATATCCAAGGTACCGCGAAACCGTTTTTTCATTCCTTGTTCAAGCTAATCGAAGAGCCTTTAACACAGCGTTTGGCTGCTAGGGAGTCCCATGACGTAGCGCATGTCTAAGAATAGCTGGCCAATTAGCGATGCGGACACCGAATAGGTGGCGCTGTGTCCCAGCACTAGAGATACTATGGGAGCGTAAATGGTTTGTGTGGCCAAAGTGTCGCGCCCTGGAGTAAAGCGCTTTACCACAATCACTCCTCTCTACCCCTGTGTCTAAATGGGTACCTACATTCAAGTTTGCAGCAATATTATATGATAGAGTCAGGCCCAATCGCTTGAAAAGAGAGATGAGCCGCTGTAACCGTTACCTAACGATGTAATAAAATAATTGATTATGACGTTTTTACAACGTTAAGCAAACCTAATGGCGTATCAATTACGTTAGAAAACTTCCATATCTAACCATTATACAACGTCTGACATTATATTACGTTCCTTTTTCTAACATGCCCACTGGGCATATAGAGCAAAGAGACTGAAAATTGAAAAATTTGTTCAGAACAAATTTTAATTGCATTTAATACCACCTTTAATAAATACCACTCACCTCCCACCTGTGCGTTTGGAAAATGAACAGAGGTACAAGGTGGATATCCTTACCACGACTACTAAACCCTGTTTAAGATTTTTAGAAGGACAACGTGCACGTGGACTGAATAATGTTCAAAAAGTTGACCACATCTTGAATAGCAACACAAGCAAGGCCATGTACTGATTTTCTTTGAATGACAATTACTATATACGACAGCAAGCACTTCTTGTTAGAAGCCACGCATGAGTGAAGTGGAAGACCTCTATGAACGATCAAGTTCTACCGTCGCCCCGATCTCTAACACAGCAAAGCTTTTTCTCATTTCTTTGTCGTACCTTTTTTCAACAAATATTATTTTTAAAGTCAGGTTTCCGATATTAAATCATCTGTTTGTCATCATATCTTGTATTTACTTTTTGTCTCTTGCTTCTCTGTATTAGTGTTTTATTTGGTTTTAATTTAGTTCAATTGACGTATATGGGGAGCGACATCTGCCAAAAGGCCTCCTCATTATTGGAGAATACAATGTACCTCAAAATTGATATGACATAATGTAGTTTCCTTTTGGATTCTTCCTCTCGGGTTTCATAATGTCCCTGAAAATTATTCAATTGTTTCTGTGGTGGTTATTGACGCGTTTATATATATCTGATTGCTTAACCTCACTCTATCGTCCCAAATGTCGTCGTGTGGGGTTTTTTTTCCAAGAGATTTAAATAGCTCAAGACAGAAATCAAGATCGTTTTCGGAAAAAAATCGACAAATTGGCATAAAAAGGGGACGCAAATTCTCTTAAAATAAAAAAAATGCTATCATTACGTTGTAAAGATTGTTAAACACGACCGACCAGAGAACTAGTTGTCTTCTAGTGTTGCGTTTTTGAATGGGCTAATCTGCTACGTATATATTTAGTTTAGAGTAGTATTGTTCATTCCATCCCCAATGGGACCCCATGATACCTACTCTAGACATAAAACATGAAACAAATGATCGAAGTATCTCTATTTTGTTTGGTTTAATAGACCTAGACAACATTTTTTCTTCATACTTTCATTTGATTCAATACGTACCAAGTAAACTTAAATACATAAAAAAATAAATGATAAATGCGGATAACCAATACTTACTTGTGCGGAAATAGGTAAATGTGCAGGATGCAGTGAGCGAAGCCACGCTATCAGTTGCTGTCACTGTCACCGTGTTTGTTCCGATTGGTAGGTTGTTCAGTACGTGTTGCGTTTGCGTAGATGGAAACGTTCCCAAATTCACGTTGGTCTGACCGTTTAGCGCGTTGGCGTAAACATATTGGACATTGACATTGGCTTGGTTTGGAAAGTTCTGCAACTGAGGGCTGTTGTATGTTAGTGTACTTGAAGAAGAAATGGGATTTGTAGGGTTGCAGGTAACTGTGGACAGGAAAAAGAAATACAAGGTGTAAGCGGTCTTTACCAAATATAAGACGCAAAGAATCTAATAATCATTAAAATCGAGTTTGAGGCCATACCTAATGAAGAATAGGACACTCGATTCAATTGACTCTTCACGCAGCATTATGTTCACGCTTTATTCCGTTTTCGTCTATGGAGCCCGGGCGGACCATATCTCCTTTTACTCAGTTAAAAGGAGATAAAGCTTGAAAATAATGTTGCATGAAGAGTCAACTGAATGAAATGCCCTTATTCTGCACTGTTGTAGGTGGACTATGAATCGCGACTATGAATCAAAACGGATTGAAATATCGGCGCGAAACTTTACAGATGGGGTTTTGGATTGAAGGCCAATCTATGAAGATGAAAACTTCATATCCTTAAATCGGGCCATCCCCCTGTAATAAGCGAAATATGCATTACAGATTCGTGATGCATTGTGGGAAGCTTTTGCCACTTTGTAGGACTCCTGACCTTTGACAAATCAAGATTATGGTTTGATAATTATGTTTTTAGGGACCCATAAACTTTATTTTCCAGTTTTACGAATAACGATATACTTTTTCCGACTCATATTTTTGTATTTGTCTAACTTTCGGAAACGCATCTTTTCATGAAAAAAAAATAAAATCCATCGCCCTATTAGATAATTAGGGTGGGGCCCTAAGAACCTCCTTTTCCACCAATGGGAGTGTCAGTAAAAATATTAATTCAACAAGTAATTATGAATATTTTTCCTGTTTAAAGGCACTATCAGTGATCCCTTCAAAGAGTCAAAATATTCGAAATTGGCAGGAGTAGTCTAAAAGTGAAGGATGAGTGTGTAGAAGTTATTTTTTCCTAAGACAAAATGACAAAAAGGAAGTAGTATTCAAAGAAATGAATCTCCATTGATCACGTGTTATAGAAAGTGTCCGTATGGACAGTAATGACTTTGTCTTTATGAGGTTGCTTTCAGCCTTTTAACTTGCAATGTATGTTAGGATGGCTATACTTGTTACAAAATATTTTTGTCGATTTTCTCATTTGGCAAATTGTTGATAGTGTGTTTAAGCAGTTACGTATTCATATAATTAAACAATGAATAATAATTTAAATTCAGTTAAAGAATGGGAAAGTTACAGGCAAAGAATGCCAATTACCCAAAATATGACATATTAAAAACTTACACTGTGTTCAATATAAGTAGATTGGACCTTTTAGAACACATATTAACCACTCTGTCATTCCACATATATATTTTGTGGAAACGAGGCGTTGTTAATTTGGGTTCCTTTTTCTGAATTTGAAAATAATGTTTTGCCCCTAGTTTGTATGGTTCTTTGTGGGATTTTAATTGTATTGCTTAAATTTTTGTTGTCTTATAGCCTTGCACGTGTGGTATAAATTCCGGGCACAAATTCCTTTGGAAAAGTGGGGTTCCATGGACCCCTTTTCCAGCAACGGAAGTAGGAAGACCACTTAAGTGTTAAAAACCTATATTGTATTCAGCAGAGAAAATGATACTTGATTAAATAACGCAAAAAATTGGGGAAAACTGAGTTGCGTAGTACTTGAGATATTATTAGAGTGATTATTCAATATCTCATTTATGATATGAATAGGTACGTCATGCATCACACATCCCAACATTAACAGTAGTGAGTAATCGTATTCACTTAATGATATGATCAATATCAATATCACAATGATTGAATATATCATATATGATTTGCATAGATAAAGCATCACGCATGCCAATATTCACAATACTGAGTAATCATATTAATGTAATTGATATATTCAATAATCATTCCAATCACGTCACAAATAAATGACAATTGCTTCTGGCCTTCTTTATCAAGTACGTGTTTATTCTGGCCATTCTGCCCCAATTTATACCCTTTTCCAATTGTTGTTTTCCATATTAACCACAACCTAGGGTATCATTTAGAGGAGTACTTCGTGATGCATGAGTTTGTCCTCTGACTTGCCTCAAAAAAGTTGAGAATTTTATATCATCTGATCATCCTAACATTAGTATATACCTTGCAGGAAATTTCGTAATTTTGTATTATATGTCCGTAAATTACAACACAGTGGAGCAACATTATACCATTTGCTTATACAGTCAAAAATACAATGTCAGATTCAAACTTTTTCGAACCCCAAGGAGATCTAATAAGCCATAAACAAAAAGTGAAGTTGCTAGGACCATGACATGCAAATTAAAGATCAAGTTTCTTTGTGCACCTTTTGGGGAAGGGAATGAATCATTAATGCATGGTCTATTCAACTTGCCGCCTGCGTTATTGACAATAATTGACAACTTGTCGTAGCAGCATTGGGAGTATTACTGTCAGTCGCTGCTACACTAACTCGATCCTGTTGTGTCAACATTAAAAGTGTTGTCAGGTGTTGCTGCCAAGGACATCTATTAAATTGAAGTTGCTAGGATCATGACATGCAAATTAAAGTTCAGTTTTCAATCTCGTGTCGACGGATAGGGGTATTATGTTCGCCTTTTCGGAAGGGGAGGGATCATTGATACGTGGTCTATTCAACTTACCGCCTGCGTTATTGACAATAACTGAGAATTGACAACTTGTGGAAGCACCAGTGTTGTCAGTTGCTGTTACACTAACTTGTGTTGAGCCAACAGTAAAAGTGTTGCCAGATGTTGCTGACGTCGGGCTGTAGGTGTAAGTGTAGGGGGCAGTGCCACCTGAAGCTGTAACTGTGTATGACACCGCAGTGCTTGTTACGCCCTGACTTACTGTACTTGTTACATCTGGACAGGTCAAAGTTAGACCGGCTGCAATACAAGTAACGATATGTATATATTAGTAAGGCTGTAAGGACGATTTCACGGGACAAAGGAGACATATCTTTCTCATAATGAATATGATCAAAACAACAAGCAACCCACAAAAACTGCAATAAAACTAAAACTTTTTAACTTTATAAAAGCATCTTAACGTGAAAATCCTTCCGGAACGCTTTCAGTTATTTTCTGCGATGAACGAATCATGCTCGTCGTGCCATTTTTTCTTGATGCCCACGCTATGTATTTAATAACAATATAATGAGCATTTAAAATAGCACTCTACAGAAAGCACAGCGCCTCAAACGCATAAAAACATCAAAATAATTATAATCCCATAGTATGCAACAAAATAAGCAATCATAAATCTACAAAATATCAAATAATTGTGTTTTTAGCAACTGTATAAAGGCACTGGTGGTAGGTTCTCTGATATTATAACTGGAACTGGTTCCCGAGTCGAGTCACATTAAAGGGTGATTTCAGAGATTTCTCGAGGAGGGAGCCCTAAATTTTCAAACAAATCATATTTTTACATATACATAAAGCTTGTCTATATGCTAATCACTTTATGAAATAGCTAAGCTCAAATCGAAGTCCTTCCTATAGAAAATCACAACTTTGTTATAAATTTCCTATGGCACTGTTATAATGCATAAATCTTTACTGCATGAAAACGAAAAATCCGATTTATCTCAAACTTTGGAATTAGGAATTTCACGTGACTATCTTTCGTTCTAGTCGGCTATTTCTAATTATACTCGATTCATTTGATATGTGACCCCGTACCATTCTTGCGGAGGTGAAAAATCCAATGAGGCGCAGGAACTTCTGTTAATCATGTTGTTGTGAGCAATGTTAAGGCCTGAAATACACTATAGTGCTTTTCCGTACATGAATGAATTGTATTTAGTGACAGGTGAGTGAGTTAAATGACTGGAGTGTCCTCCAAGATAATCCGGTGTGGCACGTGCATTTGAATTCTTGTATTTTCCCCGTAGAGCTAGGTTGACCCCTCTCCGACTTATTGGAATAAGTCCAAAACTCCAGGGGGCGAAAGTATCAACGCGCATTGAGTATAATACACATAAAAATATATTTAAATCTCTGAGTCAGCCTTTAAATGATCACATTAAAGTTGTTTCGTTCAGATTTTTCCAGGGGGGGGGGCGAAATAAAATAATTATTGTTTAAACATATATTCTGGGTATAATTTATAGTCATTTATGGAAACGTTAGACAGAAAAAGATCGATTTATAATAAAATCAAAACATCAATAACATACATAAAACCAAAACCTTTTAATAAGCTCGCTTTCCATGTTCTTCCCATAATTATATTATATTTATCTTTACCTAAACACACAAAAAAAGTAACTTCCCACCCCTGAAATTTGTCTGCCAAATTCAAACAATATATCGTATTATACATTATGGGATATAATTAGAAGCGGTGTTTCTTTACGCCTATTTTGACACCTCATTTGTGGCGATCGTCTGAGTATTGTTGAAGTTATGCCCACTTGACCGAATCTACCCCAGGATTTAAAAGAGGAGAATTAGTCATGCAGAGAAGATGCGGATTGCATATTTGACTTCGCTGTAAACAGTGTGATTGTCAATAAATGGGGTTTACTGTAACTTTTAAATCAGAGGTTCGGTCAAGTTGGCATAACCTCAACAATATACTCAGCCGATGGACACAAATGAGGTGTCAAAATACCCTTACACACTGTTTCCAATTATAACCCATAATTTATGATACGATCTATCGTTTGAACTTGACAGACAAATTTCAAGGGTGGGGAGTTACTTTTTTGGGTGTGTTTATAACTCAATGACAGTAGGCACTTTCCTTCATAGTATTCGAATGACCATAATATATGGTATTACACAATTGCATGTACTCCACGAATATGGTATTTTCCAAAACATTGTTCCCTTATACGACACACGTTCACATTTACGCAAATATCCGTCCTCCAGAAAAGGCGCGCTTTCTTTCGTTAAGTTAAAAATTAAATTACACTCTCTACTAGTAGTTTCTGTTTTTTAATATTTTAATTTTGCCAATGTCCAAGAATTTTCCCCATATGAGAATTTGACATTATTTTACAATGCCTTCTGAAAGAATTCCATTCATTACACCCACAAAAAGTAAAATAATCATTGACAGGATAGTCCAGAGATCCTTAGCCACCCGAGTATCAATTGATTAGTTAATTTCTTTCTGGAAGCATAACCTATTGACTTTGTGAAGGTAAAACATTAAATCATGCATTTACACTATATGGTAGTAATACACACTTGACTTTCTCATTTTTTTGTGATGTTTGTTTGGCATATATTGACATCTGTATTCAAGGTATGTGTTCTAACTGCTAGACGCCATATTTGGCACACCGCTGTTTGCAGAACGAATGGCTTTCTTCCGACACCTCAGCGAATCCCTGATCGCAATTGTAACAAAGTCTGAAACTTGGCTCCTCTTGCCCACTTTCAGATGCAGACTTTAAAAAGCGAATAACTTGATTTTTTGTCACAGCGGATTTGAAAAGTGGACCTTCTGCATCGTTTGCACCAAATGCAAACATCTGTGTGACACGCTTCTCCTCATATTTGTTATTTGTCATTGTGAACTTTATTTGTTGACTTGTTTGAAAATGGTAAAGACATTTCTTTAGAAAATTTCTTTAAAAGATTGATAACTTAAAGAAGGACTCCGGAGAGAAAATTTAAGAAGGTTCATAGTAGATATGGGGACCAAACCATAAAGTCTGAGCATCAGAGGATATCGGGTTGTAGGAGTAACTGATGTTATTGATGCTTTGATTTTATTATAAATCGATCTTTTTCTGTCTTACGTTTCCATAAATGACTATAAATTATACCCAGAAAACAACTTCAATGTGATCATTTAAAGGCTGACTCAGACATTTCTCGATGAGGGCGCACTCAATTTTCAAACAAATCAGGTTTTTTTGCATATACATAAAGCTTTTCCATATACTAATGACTGTGTGAAATAACTAAACTCAAATCGAAGTCTTTCATATAGAAAATCACAACTTTGTTGTAAAATTCCGGATCCGGTTTTTTCCTTTTTCACGGTATTCTATGGCACTGTTACACTGTGCATAAGTGATTACTGCATGAAAACGAAAATCCGAGTCATCTCTAACTTTGTAATTAAGCATTTTAGGTAACTATCTTTGGTTCTAGTCGGCTTTTTCTAATTTTCCGGAGAGAAAATTTAAGATGGTCCATAGTACGAGGGGTGGTTGGTAAGTTCTAAGCCTAAGGTAGAAAGAGATGCTACAAAGTTCAAATTTACACCATCTACAGTTTCATTCTTCAAATGAAAATTTCAGAAGTTTCAGGTGGATTTCTGTTCTATTTTTTAACTTGCAGGTAATCAAACACTGAGAGTTTTGCTGGACCTATTGAAGAAATTATGCAAGAAAATTAAAAAGTTGAGGAGTTCCTTTTTCATCATTGGGAAGAGATAGTAGTCAGACGGTGCCAAATCGGGTGAATAGGCTGGATGTTCTACCAGATTGAAGCCACCCAGATGGATTGCAGTCATGGCTACCATAGACTTATGGACTGCGGCATTGTCATGATGGAAGAGCACCCCCGATGTCAGCTTTCCTCTCCTCAACTTTTTTAATTTTCTTGCGTAATTGCTTCAATAGGTCCGGCAAAACTTTCAATGTTTGATTATCTGCAAGTTATAAAATAGAACAGATATACACATGAATCTTCTTGAATTTTCATTTGAAGAATGAAACTGTAGACGGTGTAAATTTGAACTTTGTAGCATATCTCTTTCTACCTTAGGCTTAGAACTTATCAATCACCCCTCGTAACTGATGTTATTGTTCATCATTTTAAATTGACTTGCCTGACAGGTTTGTCTGTCAGCCCAGGCCTAGTGACATCATTCATTGTGTGTTTGGCATGCTTTTTGAAATGCATGCAGGCATTACTTTACATTGTATGTAGTCAAATAATTTTACAATGTATGGTATTTGGTTGAGTAATTAGTGGGCATTAAAACGTAACAAGGGTCTACATGGAATTTCATACAGAGCTCTCACCCAAAAAGTTTAAAATGTATTTTCCGTTTTAGTATGACCAGAGCAATAATTTGACACCATTTTGAACAAACTCTGTGCATCGGATAATTGTTACCCCAGGATGACCTTGAACCTTATCAGGGCTGTAGCCGTGTAACTCAAGGTCGGAACCTAGACAAAGTATACCCTTTCCAATCCTTTAATGAGACAAATACATTGATTTACATTTAAACACAATTTGACTTGATTTTAAATTTACCCCTGTACTAACCCCCACCCCCTTTTTCATTTTACAATGTTCCACACTTTTCCGAGAGGTTGGACCCAGAATTCAATTGTCACTGTGTCGTACAACGCAAGAATCCGTGTGTATTGATTTTATACAAAGAGGGTTTCCGACTTAATGAGCGAGTAAGCCTACTTGCAATATTGATTACGGTCAAATGTCGGTGTTGCAGTCCATTGAAAACCCTATATTTGCAGGAGACTGTAGTGAAAGAGTGTGCGCTTCCGGATAAAATTGTGAATTTTTGAACACAAGTACTTTAGGCATTGATAATCCATAGAATTGGTGGAAGCACTTGCCACAACCCTTTGATGGCCTGCTTGGAGTTCAAGGTTACACAGGGGTAAAAAAATTAAAATGTTCCAGTTTACACGATCTATGGCTTATAGCATATGGGGTAAAAATAGTGAAAAGTCAATTTAGGTGTGTACATGGGTCAAAAGTTAAAAGTTGCTTTGATTCAGGTAATATGTGGTGCAGATTGTTTCCCTAGCTTAAAGGATTGTAATAAGGAATAGTTTGCCTTATCTGTTATGTTTAGTTTTCACGTTATCAAACAGGTCAATAGAATCCAATAGCTGCTAATAGCTGTTGACTTTATTCGCCATTTTGGTTAATAACCAAAAACTTAAGATAGTCAAAACTATTCCTATATTTCTTCCTTGAGCTGAACCAACAACTTGAACCACATTTTACAAAAAATTGGAGCAACTTTTAATTTTTGACCCTGTACAAACCAAAATTGACTTTTCACCATTTTACCGTTTTACCCCATAATTCCAAAACTATAAGCTATACCTTTATGGAATCCTTGTATCCAGACAAACATCATGGTGTGCTTTTCAACACAATCGGAACATTTTAAAATTTTTACCCCTGTGTAACCATGAACTCCAAGCTGGGGCCATGAAAGGGGTGTGGCAAGTGCTTACATCAATTTTTTTTTTATTATCAATGTATAAAGTACTTGTGTACCAAAATTCAGTTTTATTCAGATTTCCACAGTCATATGAGATCTGTGCACTACAGACCCCCACTATATGTGCACTATAGTCCCCCACTATATAGGGCAACTATTGGGGCTTATTGGCGAAAAAATGAAAATTCTGCTTTTTGCACTAATGTAAAGATTTCTATCAAAATATCCCCTTTTGAAAGGATTAAGCTGAGAATCATTTATTTTGTCCAAACATTGTGCAATTCAGCCTATGTTCTTAAATTGAAATTAAGCAAAACAAAATCGCCTTTTGTTTTCACTTTCAAGGTACTTCTGTAGCCAAATATAGGGCAACACATCTATTGTGGGTCATATTTATATCTATCACTACATACGATACAATGGATGCCCCAAAATCTGCCGATGCACCTTTAATAAAACCATGCATATTATGTAGGTCGTCATGAAACCACTAGGGGGTGCAAAAAGGCCCAAAAAGATACCCAGGTCATTATACATTCCACGTTTTCATCCTCCTTTTAACCACACTACTAAAAATATAACGACGAGCCATATCGTCATGTGAGTGCAACAGGGTCGTATCTACATTTCCATGATTTGGCAGGAGAAGCATATTCGTGTTTCATTCAGTAGTGAGCTTTAGAATGAAAATTACTATTGCACAGGATGAACAATTATTTTTTTAAAATATATTATGCATATTTTATTTGCCACTTAAATCAAATAATTGAGAATTAGATAATTAAGGTGGCGTAAATATACACATGATATTTTGTTTGAGTGCAAAACCTGGTAGTTACGACTCTGTTGCACTCAACAGGAAGTCTATTTTGAGTGCAACAACGTAGTATCACCGCCTAATTAGGCCTAATTAGCCTAATAAATTGAGCCTTTTACTTGAAGTATATGTTAAAGTCTGACTCAGAGATTTAGAAATAATATTTTTTTGTGTAATAATGAAAAATAGTCAACTAGAACTAAAGATAGTAACCTAAAATGCACAATTCCGAAATTTGAGATGAATCGGATTTTTCGTTTTGATGCAGTAAACATTTATGTGTAGTATTACGTCCCATAGGATACTGTGTAAAACAAAAATTCCGGATCCGGAATTTTATAACAAAGTTGTGATTTTCTATATGAAGGAATTCGATTTAAGCTTAGCAATTTCACACAGTGATTAGTATATGGACAAGCATTATGCACATGCAAAAAACACGATTTTTTTGGAAATTGAGGGCGCCCTCCCCAGGAAATCTCTGAGTCGGCCTTTAAATTGTTGTATTCACTTACTGTTGTATAATACTTAAAAGTACTGAGCATAATGTTGCGTGCAAGAAGGCCATAACTAAATGTTTTGATATGTTATTATAGTTATTTCGCTAAAATTACCATAAATATGGTAAAAATGAAAATGGACCTTTCACAAAAATATTTGGTTTTTTTTATACACCTTATTAAAACCATCACATTACAAAAAAAATACATCAGCCCTCGGACCGCATGTGTCGCCTGCCGTCGCGGTTTGTAATGATAGATCTCGTATGACCTTTGACCGTGGAATGCGACTTTCACCGCATCACAAAATTAGGGATCCCAATGTCTGCCAAATATGACTAAACTTTGGTTCCAATTGCCTTCAACTTTTTCAATTAGGTCACTTTTACATTTTCAGCCTATATTACACAACTTGACCTTCACATGACCTTGACCTGGTATGTGACCTTGACCTTCTATGACTCAAGTTTGGTTTTTAAATCCATGCGGATATTCCGGGCAAATGTAACCCTTTTCACACCATCAACAAGACATCAACAACACACACAAAAAAAATGGAAGTAATCTTACATAACTAGTTCTCCCTGTGCGTACAACAAAAGGTATCCCAACCAGTTACGACTTTATTACACTCAACAGAATAAATTTTGAAGGCAACACAGTCGTATCTACACCTAGCTAGGCCTACTTAACAAAAATAATTTACAAAAAGCGAGGACTGTTCGGATGAAATGTATACCAAATTACTGTTGTTAATGGCACCAATTTTGATCATAATAAATCAAGTTCGCCCACCCATGTCCTTTACGATTTTTGTTACCATCTGCACTACATGACGATTTATTTGCCAATTGAACATTACAAAATGGTGTCTTTTGTGTTTGTGTTTACTTTTTGCTCTACTATACAAATGGTCAGTTTTTTGGGTAGTATATACTAATGGATAGAAATTCGACGAGCCAAACTATTATATTGCGTCCTATATTTTTACAATGCTAAAATAAAGAAAATGTGGCGCATTTTACCCATTGGAGGCACACCCGTTTCCATTGTACTAAAACCACGCCCGTGGTCTAAAACGTAAGGGACCTGTTACTTATATCACGAAGGCATATTTTACTGGGGCATATTTATGGCCGAAAATTAATTAGTCCTCCTCGGGTTTGAAACAACACAAGATTTTTACTTCAGATCAATGTACTCTCGGACTACAATTAGAGAATAAAAGATGAGATTTTTTGTTGGCCATCTTGATGGTGTCATAATGGATGGGCATCCAATCATTTGAGTGGTGGATGCCGGCGCAGCCGGTATCACCACGATTAAAAATAGTGGATGGGCCCATCCAATATGACACCATCTAAGATGGCACAAAAAAACAAAATCTCATCTTTATCTAATTTTATTTAGAATTGTGTAATTTTAACTTGTTCGCGACATTAATTATTTGTCAAAAATGTTTAACCTCATTCTTTTTTATTCATTTAAAAATTGCACCCCCTCTTGAAAACAAAGTTTCAATCCAAGGAACCAAAAGTCATCGCGCGGTTGATCGTCACGCTGCGTTAAATTGCTTTGCGTACCAACGCGAAATCACGACGCAGTCTAAACGCGCGCGTTGCGAGTTCATATTATTCGACTACACCGGTAAGGCTGCATGCACTATACATCTATTATTACACAAGTAAGTGATGGCGGAGCTTTGCCCTAATCAATCAAATTTCTGCTAACAAGATAAACCACGACCACTGAATAAGACTGAAGTATAGCAGTATCAGGAAAGACGTTAGTAAAATACTAGACAGGTAATCTAGGTCATTACTTGTGCGCTTTAACCGGCAGCCAGGCCTCTGTGGTCATTGTGTGTTTTGTGCGATTTGTGTTGGATATATGGTGTTTCGATCTTCTTGAATATTATTAGACTGTTCATCAACACTCAGAGATAATTCTGGGCTACTTGGGATTGAAATTAATTGCAAGATGGTGAGGATTTCATATACGTAAGGTTTTTTGTGGATTTGGTTCTCTGATGGCCATGCTCTGTGGCACAGTAGATTACCACTTGTATATTGTACTGGAGAAGTAGATTACTACATCATGCTGTAATTGCAGTGATCACATTATTCATATTGATTTTAGTGACTAAGGATTGCTACCCTACAAAGGTTCTGTTACAAACTGGAAATAAATAATTTCTATCATAATTGGGTTATGATAAAGGAGAGTTGTTAGCTGTACTAACTCCAACAACAGAACTACTCAACAAAAGCTACCAGAAGATGTGTGGAAGACTAGTTAGATTACTGGGGATAAGTACTAAACCTAAAAACACACAGAGGAAAAGGGGCTGGCAAACGAAAAAGAATCACACATGCAGTCTAATGAAAACACAGATCAAACAAGATCGAAACTAGACCCTTAAAATAAACAGAGAATTTGTTTTTGATTAATGCTGCTCTCTGGAATGCACAGTCAGTGCGAAACAATACAATTTCAATCATGGACTATGTACTTAACATGGACATTCGCGCTGTGTATACGGAGACGGTGGTGGGAGGCGAAACTGACCCCTCCTATCATTGGCGCGAACTGACACCACCCGGACCAGGATATGAATTTTTGAATTTTACACATTCCCAGACCAGAAACAGATTTATATGGTGGAGTTGGAGTGCTTTTTAAATCAGAACTGAATTGGACAAAATCAAGTCAAGCTCTGTCAAAACTAAGACATTGAACATTGTGTGATTGTTGATAACTTTAGGTGTATCCTATATGTTCTAGTAATACCGTCCCTACCACAAACTAAAATAAACTGAAAAACTCTGAATTTCTCTCAGAAAGAAGTTGATGACGTTCATTGCGACATTTCACTGACACCTAATAGACTTATAGTTCTGGGCGATTTCAACTTGCTATTGATTGACCCTACAAAGTCAGATGCTAGATCATTTCTCATGCATCTTTCTAATCTCAATCTTGAACAGAATGTAACTGAAGCCCTCACAGAGCGGGCCTAGTCTTGATCTTGTGATCTCTAGGAGCATAGACACTTATTAGTAACTGTAAAGTGTATCAAAGACTTGAAAATCAGTTCACTATGTTGTTCATTTTAAATCTTATCACTAAGCCTCGCCACAAAAGGTGGTCTTAAATGGTTCGCAGCTTTTAAAAAGGTAACATAGATTCTTTCAATATTTGATCTCAAAAATGAGTTGAATAGTTGTAAGGTTCTGCTAGTTGTGATATCAATGTAGTGTATGATAATATTTTGAAAAAGAATCCTTGAGTGGTGTTGATAAACATGCTCCTATGTCTGAACGCAATAAGACGTGCGTCCAGCTACCCCATGTACAGTAGTTGAAATCCATGAGCGGCGTCAAGAACGCCGGCTCATTATTACAGTCTGAGTTAGAGTCTGCTAGCGCTAAAGAAGTGTAGCAAATTCTTGGCCAAATTACGAATAGTGGTGCAAAATTGCTTCCAGCCAGAATCAGCTAAAGAGCTGAGCAATTGGTTTTGCAAACTTTCTGTGAAAGTAAAATTGCCAAGATTAGAACTGAACTTGATGGTTATGGTGTAGATCTTGCTAATTAGTGTTAATCCTGTTTTGATCAAGTCAGTAACAGTCCCTTTCACTTCGTTAGTGCGAGGAGGGAGTTAGTGAATGCTCAAAAACTTCCAAAACAACAAAATCTTGCATCTTGATGTTTGCCAACCTGGATGTTAAAATACATGTTATGTATTATGGGCCTACTTCACTGAGATAATTGAATATGTCAACTATAAATGGTTCCTTTCTAGCTCCTAAAGAAAAGAAAGCTGTTGTCACTCCTGTGATAAAAAAGCAGTTTTGGACCCAAAGAGCTAAAGCATTACGCCCAAGTATCCAAATAACGGACTTCCTCAACAAAATCATTGAAAAAAACTGTACACTGCTCAAACTGAAAAATCACATCCAAATTAACAATATGCAATGACCACTACCAGTCGCCTTACCCGCACCAAAAAGACAGCGTTCTCAAGGTCAAGGAGTAGATTATGAGCGCTATGGATGATCCCACAAGGCTACTATTTTAGTGATGTGACTTAAGTCAGCTTTTGACACAATAGACTACTCCCTCATGCTCAAAACGACTGGCCACTTATTTAACATCATGGTTGCACTCTCAATTGGATGCACCTATTTACAAGATCGTTTCAAACCGTGTCTTAATTTGGAATGGAATCTGAATGAGCCACAATGATGCTTTATGGGGTTCCACACGGGTCGGTGATGGGTCCGGGGTTGTTAACAAAATATACTTACCCTATTGGAAAAATTAATTCAAAAATAGGACTCAAACATTCAATCTATGCTGATGACACACAAATATAAACCTCATTTAACCCGAGTTCCCCGGTGACACTGCTGTTGCAATATTCAAATTAACAAAGCGGATTGAAAATATCAAAGTGGGGATGGATGAAAACAAAAACTGAAACAAATGAGACAAATAAAACTGAACTCTTATTGCAGGGATCTAAGCACACTGTTAACTCCCTTGAGGGGCATATTCTTTTTTTCCCCCCCCCAACAATCTGTGGCACTAAATAGTTTGCCTAGCCAGAAAGTGAAAAAAACCGGTGTGTACTTTGACTCACATATGACGATGACTGATCATATCACTTCACTTTGACGATCATTAAACTATTAGCTTCGCAACATAGGGAGAATCCGTAATTATATTGACCAAGGATACATGGACATCATGCCATCAGATCGCTCATCACATCACGCTGGCTATTCAAACTCAATCTTGTATGGAATCACATCAAAGGACATGCAAAGCCTTCAAAATACCAAAATCGTGCTATGACTGATTTTTCAAGCAAATAGGCGAGAATCATACATCTCAATTAAATTCGTGAACTGGGCACTGGTTACCAGTCAGAAAGGGCTTTCTTTTCAAATTCTGTTAATATTACAAATCAATGATATGATCTGGCATCCATTCATTATCTGGCGGGCTGACCTTGCTCATCTCAACACCTTCAGCAGACTCACATTTTCTTCGCTTCATACACAGACAGCACCCGTCTTCATAGTGTCATAGGAACTACACCATCTGCTGGGGACAAATCATTCATAAATTGTGCACCGCAACTCTGGAATCAACCTCCACGTTCTATTGGTCATCAACTACCATCACCACATCCACATCTACTCTCAAAACTCACTTATATCCTAATGTCTAATTGGTTGCTCTTGTGTTGTATTGTTTTGAGGCATTTTGTATACGCTTTGTTCATTTTTGTAAAAGCGTTAATATCTAATTGTATTGTAATTGTAATTGTCATAACTAATCTACTTTCCTGCCTCATATTCACTAGTATTTATGTTGTATTATATTCTTCAAAATAAGCTTTTGGGCCACCCTGATTTTTTGACTTAAAAACAACACTACCGGCGGTCAAAATACAAATTCTTACTAAAAATGGCTAAAACCGTATTTTTTTCGTTAGAATGCACAACAAAAACTCTAATTTCACATTTATTTTACAACACATTGCTCTTTTGCATTTGACAAAGTGAAATTTCAAATTATAGAAAGAATTCAAATGGCCACCACAAACGCTCATCATGGATGATTTGCCGCCTAAGCTTATTCCTTCAGTATATAATCCGTAATATCTGAATGCATTGTGGTAATTTGTTTGAGCTGCTACAGAACGCATAGGGCTATCATTGTTTCTCCAAATGGCGGCTAAAAATTCAAAATGGCTGATATTTAGGTTAATTACAGTAATGTATTAATTTTATTAACTGTATTGTTGGGAATTTTTCGTCTCTAAATGGTGTTATTACAATTAGTTTATTACTGAATTATATAATAGCTACCGATATCTTTAAAAACGAGCTTGAAAATTCAAGAGGCTAACAAATTCAAATGTAAATACACTATTTTAGTCGATTTGTTCAAAATTGCATTTTTGACCGCCATTTGTATTCTTATTTTCCGCCATTTTGGGCAAAATGATAGTCCATAGTTTTTCTGGTAGTTGTTCAACAATTATTTAATAATGCATTATTAAAATTTACGCTTATATTGTAAAGATTAAACTTATGGTAAGCTTATTGTATTTAGCATTTGTGACGGCCATTTTTTAAGTATTTGGGTTACGTGTCACATATTGAAAGTTTTATTGTGTAGCTGCACAGATCACGCTTTCGTACATTAAAGTGGATAAATATTGATTTTATGAGTGCATTTATATTGTTAGCTAATGTTTTGGTCCACATCCTTGGTATTTTTTGCGGCCACATTTTTTTTTTAAATAAAATTTAAAAAAAAACGTGGGCCCAATAGCTATTTAAAAATATTGTTATGCAACCTTAAAACACTAGTAAAATATGATTCAGGAAACATGTTAATTACGTTTGGAATAACATCCCTCGTCTAAACTACTAAACTAATTTCCTCCCACATGCTTAAAAGTAGTGCACCCCCAGGTCATATCTAAACGAGCTCTTGCCACTTTCAGAGTGCTTTTACGTTGTATAAGTATATGTTTTAATAAGCTTTTGGGTCCCCTGATTTTTTAATTTTAAGAAAATGGCGGCCAAATACCAATTTGACCTAACTTGAGTATAATTATATTAAACCCGTCAAAAAAATGTAACAAAAAACTCAAAATTTGGCTCCTCACGTTCAAAGGCAATGTCTTGCATCTACAAAACACAATGTCTATTATGTTTTAGGTCTTACCCAAAGAATCAAAATGGCTGCCACAATTGCTTATATACAAGTAAGCATAACATAAGTTATTCTTAGAATTGATCGTAATCTTAAGGATGTGTAGATAAAGTTATTGTTGTGCTGCTACCATGACCACCATGGTGGCTATCAATAAGCCAAAATGACTGCAATAAGAAATACAAATGGCGTCAAATTGCAATTTTTTGACTAAAAATCGACTAAAATCGGGTATTTTACATGAATTTTGCAGCCATCTTGAATTTTTCCAGCTGTTTAAGATAATCGGTAACATATTTACTTTAGTAATAATATTGTGATAACACCATTTAGCGAACGAAATAATTCCCAACCATACAGTTAAAGTAATACATTCATGTAATTACCCTTGAATATCAGCATTTTTTGAACTTTTTAAGCCGCCTTTTGAGAAACAATGATAGCCCTATCGGCCTATAATTTCTTGTAGTAGCTCAACCATAAGTTAGCAATCCGCTCAGTTCTATTACGATAATATCTGTAACGAATAATTTAAGGCAATCCATCAATGAATTGAGCGTTTGTCTGTCCATTTTTTTTAATTCTTTCTATAATTGAACGTTTCAACTTATCAAAAGCAAAGAGCATTTGTTTGGAAATGAAAATGGAAATTCAGAGTTTTTTGTGTGAATTTCTCAACGGAAAAAATACGGTTTAGCCTTTTTTAAAAGAATTTTGTATTTTGGCGCCATATTGTTTTTTAAGTCAAAAAGTCAGAATATAGTATATGCAACAAAAAAATACTAGTGAATATGTGGGTAGGAAGTAGATTAGTGTTATTGACTGGGATGTACCTGTCTATACTGGAGTGTATTTAAAATGTGTATGCAGTGCGGTATTACCGGGGGTACTACAAATATCTAACAATTTTCAAACTCATGCGCAGGACAGCGTTGGTTCACTTTCCTTTAAATGTGCACGAGAATTTGAGGCACCCAACATTGTATCATAATACTACTTTCAATTGATTAGACACTCAATAGATTTTCACCTTGTATTTGGCTACAGAAATGCCTTAAAGGTCCCAGGAAATGAGATGATAAACCTACTCATAATCTTTATGGACAGTCCATTCAATAAAACATGGCAACCTAAAAAAGATACCTACAGTGACAAATCATTAGTGAAACTATTGATTTTCAGTCAGGTGTCATGAATAGAAGTCACACCAGTCACCTGGAAATTCCTATTACCTCTGAAATTTAGTTTCACTACTGATGTCATCACCACCCAAATATGTATGTTTGTTCTGGTCCCTCGTAGTAGACTTGACACAAACTCCATCAATTTTCTCTTTGCATTTCCTGGTAACCTTTAAAAGAGAGAAAAAAAGGTGATTTTTATTTGCTTATAATTGCAACTGTAAAACATAGGCTGAACTTCATATTTCCTCCTATATTATACGAAAATAGAAACGTCACAATTTTAGTACCAAAGAAACGCTTCTCAACTTAATCCTCTCAGATGGGGAACATTTTTCATGAAAGCTTACAATCAAGGCAAAATCAGTCTTTCGATTTTTTAAGACACCTGATATGTGAAATCTCTCGTGCACATTTTAAGGTGGACACAGATCGATATTTTTCCTATTTTTCAGTGACATTTTTGCTTTTAAGAGGAAAATTGTGCTGTTTTTCTTTTAGTTGATTTATTAAGTAAATCCATAGTTATCACTGTTCAAGAAACTTATACAAAGTTTGCACGTGCGCGCGATCAACATCTCATGCACGTGCAATGATTTGTCTAACTTCGACAACACTTAGTATTCAACTTTTTAACCTCTTGAAACTTACTGGTTCCTGAGGTAACGTGAATGTAAACGAGCAAACCCCACAGCCACCTGCTAAAAAACTTTCACACCAGGTGTATTGCACGGTATAGGGCGAGCCAGAAACTTGGTATGTCCCGCCATTACCGCTGCGTCTTCACATTTCATCATCTGTGACAATGCACTTTCAAAACCCATGGTGGAACACCGGACAAAGATGAAGTGGCTGTGACGGTTGGCCATGTCACATGCGGAACTTGGAACTTCCTGCTGATACAGCATGAATCGTTGGGCACCGTTAGTGGTCCACTAGAAGGATAGTCAAAAGCGCAATAAAAATACAGAATCTAAAAAAAATATCTACTGCCTAATGGATATTATAAGGTAAGGTGAACATGGTGTCAGTATAAATGAATCGCATTAATGACATGAATGAATGAACGAACGAGATGACAGTCAAAGGAACGAAGATTTCCATTAAACGATGAAAACATTACATCACATGTTGTTGTGTGAGAGATCTATGGCGTGACTTGACAAAGTCTAAGCACCGCCATCGTATTTGTCAATAGAACAGGTAAATTTGTGTTGGCCAAGACTTATCACCATTCCAATGCACGTTAAAATACATATTCAAGTAAACCAAGGACAATTTACATAACAAACTTCAATTTTATTGAACTCTTTGAAACTTCAGAAAGCACCCTAAAATAAATATTTTTCATCTCATTAATTTATTTTATTGTACGTTTGAAAAATGGTTTTGCTTATTATGTTGCACAATCCAAGTCATGGTGACATTTTATGTGCTTGTTGTAAGCAGAAAATCTCATGCGTGACTTACAATACTCAACGTTAACTACACAGTTCCAAAAACTAAGTTCCCCCCCGTTACAACGTGTATGTAATCATTTAGTGTAATGTATAACCCGAAGCGTATGTAATAAATTTTGGAGTGTTAGTATAAAACGAGTAATGTAATAAAAATTGACGCGTAATGTAATAAAAAAAATTGACGCGTAATGTAATAAAAATTGACGCGTAATGTAATAAAAATTGACGCGTAATGTAATAAAAATTTAACGGTTATGTAATAACATGGCATTTTTGTATGTATTAGTTGGATTAGCAGACCTAATGACTCTGAGATGTGGGCGACTTTTGTGTGTGTGTATGTGTGTCGTGTGTGGTGGTGTGTGTGTGTGTGTGTGTGTGTGTGTATGGAGAGGGTCTGGTTGTGTGTGAGGGTGTGCGTGTGGTGTCCGCGGTCTTGTGGCGAGGCATGTGTGTGCGTCCGTCGGTTAGTCCGTTTGTCTGTCCGTAAGTATTGATTCGAAAGTATTCTGGACCTTAATTTGGGGGAGTCGTAGGCTCGTGTAACTGACGTTCCATGTTTTGGTTACTAAGGAATCACGGCCCCTGAGTCCGTAGCTAGGGGTGCCTTCATCCTTATCAACCTTTGATTTTAAATGTTACTAAGGGATGCTAGGTATGGGTCCACCCCACGGCATTATGATTCCTTTGGGGAACTAACGCTTTGGACCGATTTTCTGGCGTTCTGTCCATTGCAAAATAGCCGGATTTTGCAAAAATATTTGATAAAAAAATAAATATCTTATCAACCAATTAGATCCCCTAGAGAAAAGTATTTCAAAGTATGCTCTTTCTAGTAAACGTTTCTAATTTTGCAAATTCTGTTCAGGGGAGTCGCGTTTCTACTACAAACCGGTTATAATGCGTAGGATTTAATGCTTTTCCACGGAAAAATGGCAGCTTTTTTGCTAAAACTATTCATAAAAGTTAAATATTTTAGAACAATTTAAAAAACGAGTGCATCAATTATCTTCTTCTTATTTAATAATTAAAATTAAATATGTTTTAATTCAGTCCCCGGCACTTCGCGTTTTCTTTTAAACCATGTAAATATTTTAAAATTCGTCTTTTTTGCCTACAAAACTCAAAATCGCCTAAAATCATTGAAATTTAATACAGCTGTATATTGTTGAAAAATAGAGATGTTGGGATCCAAAGGGTCCCAAACGATGAAAAGGAATCATAATGAATGCCTTTCAAATGTGCACATATAGAGAACTTCATTAGTTGTGCACTACCCCCCACTACCCCTTACATCTTTCAAAATGGTCCTTAATGACTGTGCCACCTTCACTTTTGAATCGTATACAAAAGCCCGTTACCATATTCATTGAGGGTGTTTAAGCGGAGTTTAAAGTCACCGGTTTACATATGAAAAATGCCTTTCTCTGGTGTTTTCTCTTCATTTCAAACAACCTTCACTTACGAGGGATGATATTTTACACAGTTCTATCACTGATGTCAGTATTCAGACAACATAGTTAACGTTAGGAAATTTGGGCACGATTTACACACCCGAAAAAGGGAATTAATAATATGAGTACTCAAAATATTTCATTCTGGGATGTAAAGCGTTCTACACCGTGTATCTCTATGGTGGTAGGACTCGTTGTGAGAACCGTCATGATTTACGCTAGATAACCTCATACCCAACCGCACGGCGTCCTCGTCAGCATATATCAAGAATTGTGTGAAAGGACAACGTGTATCCGGTAGAGGGAGAATTATTTAGACTGCATTTGATGGTATTCGTTTTGGAACAAGTACTACAAAAATTTTGACAATTAATTTTATTTTACATTTGAATCTTAATTTTCCAAAATACTAAAAACTTTGGCTCAAATTCCGTGTTCGGTGATTTCACATGCATGAACTTCCCTTTCCCCCAATCCTGCCACTTGTTTCGCAATAGATTTCTTTTTAAATGGATATGCCAAATGGCATTTTCTCCCCAGTGTTAAATTAAAATGTGAATCCAACCAGAAAGCATTCGAGATTAATTGCTTTACAGAACGTAAACATAATGAGAAGTATACAATAGTGTGCAGTCTTGAGTAGTGCAGTGGTATAGGATGCGGATTCAAGATCACCATATTGCGGGTTTGAGTCATTAAGGAAGCTATTTTTTTAAATTAGTACTGTCTGTACTCAATTTCTGTTAAGGTGTCCAGTAATCTGTGAACATATTTTTATTATACGATATTATTTGTTCATTTTCGGTTTGGTGGTTTGACAAGTGAAAATGATTCCATTTTAAATATTTTGTAGTGGTGTGTGTGTGTTAAATATTTTGCATGATTCTTTGAAAAATTGATAGTTATTAAAAGAAAAAAAATCAATAAAAAAATAACTGACATGACTTAGGTCTATCTTCTAAATGTGTTTCTAAAATGTGTACATATAGAGAACTTCATTATTTGTTGACCACTCCTTAAATATTTATTTAAAATGGTACCCTTAATCCTATTCTACGCAGCCCCTGAATTTTCGTGCAATATTGTTTGATGAACACAAAACAGGGTCTGTAGATTTGTTCAGGTGGAGGAATACCTTCGATCTAAAAACCTTATTTATCAATACCAATCAGGCTTTCGTTCTGGATATTCAACAGAGTCATGTCTACTATATCTTACTGACTACATTAGAATTGAGCTGTCCAAAGGAAATTATGTCGGCATGCTTCTGTTGGATGTCCAAAAAGCGTTCGATAGCGTTAACCATTCGATTTTGGGTAACAAACTTGAGGCGATGGGAATCAACTCGGATTGGTTCATCTCTTTTTTATCCAATAGACAGCAACTCGTTTCCATAGATGGTATTAATTCTGATTTACAAAATCTCACCTGGGTGGCCCCCCGGGGGGAGGCCTTTTGGTCCTTGGAGTTATTCTATGCTATTGCAATGATATGGAAAAATCTATGTGAGACAGGCTGTTACTCTATGCAGATGACAGTGGTCTTTTTCATCTGCAAAGACCTGAAAGTGTTTCCGGAAAGATCAGGTTGGACCGAAATCTTGTAATAACTGGCTAATTGACAACAAGCCCTCTTTTGCATGTCGGCAAAACTGAATGCATTTATTTGGTTCCAAAAATTCAGTTAAAAAAGGTCACCGCTTTATATTAATCTTTAATGGCCAAAAATACAATCTCAAAAAGCTAATAATTATCTGGGGGTGACTATTGACCAACCCGTCAAGGTTGTGGTCTCATGGTTAATTCCATCAGTAACAAGGGGTGACTGGAAAACTCAAGTTTTTATTAGACACTCAACAGTTATTTTAACCGTACTTCGTAGGACACTCAGTTCGGCTTTAGTACAGTGTCATTTTGACTCCTATGTGTACCTCGTTAGTACTGTGGTATTGAAGAAGTGTTCAGCATAGCTTCAAATCATTTCAAAATAAGAATGCTTCGTTTTATACTGCATATGACACCCAGGGATACATTAGTCAAGCTCACTTTGGTTAATGAATCTCTGAATTTACAAAACAGAGTTAGGCCAACTTCGACCAGCCATATGTTTTAAAAGATTCAACTCTGTTGGCCACCCGGCAGATCTCAATCAATTTTACTAAAGTTAGAGATTTACATTTTTATCATCACTAGATCTAGCTTATAAAAACTTTCAAGTCCCTAGGGTTAAAAGGTCACATACATGTTTAAGTTTCTTTTTATAATGGCATTACTGACTGGAATAACTTGCCCTCCAATATCAAATGTAAGCGATAAGGCCACCTTCAAACGTATGGTTAAAACTCCATATACACAATATCGCATTGAGCCATGAGTCGGCTGAATGTTGCCGAACTACTTTCCAGTTCGTATGGTTGGTTGTGAAAATAACCTTTCAAATCCATGTTCATTTCTGCTAGTTCTGCTTTTTTGCATTATGTGGTCCTTCGCTCACAGGTGCCTCTGTCATTTCATGGACCCCATTGGAAATAAGTTGGCCCAAATTCAGCCCCGACTTAAGGGGTTTTATCCTGGCTAATGGCACTGTTGTCGTATGTGCTAGTGGCTTATTGATTGTTTGCATATTGTAATTTTCTTTGTCGATTTGCGAATAAATAACAACAAAAAACAAGATAAAATCTGTAACTGATTTTGGTATTTGGATGGTTGACAGTTTCTTTAATAAAGTTCAGACAATTTCTGATTCATTACCATGTTGATTTGTATTTAAAATATGGGAGAAAAAAGTCACAAATACCCAAATGTCATTCATTTTTATCCTGATTTGGCCCAAATATGGTAATAACATAGCCATAAGATTTGAACAAAAATCTTTCTATCCACACCATTTGTTTTACTAATAGTACCCTAGCATATAAATTAAAGAAACCCTTGAGCAGAAGTTTGATACAGCTTCGCTTCGATAGCGATAAAAAATGTGATGTGCTGGACAAAAATGGCCCAAACTGTGCGAGGTAAATAGGGGTATACAGTCCAGGCACTCGCGTTTATACATGTAAAATATTTTAAATTTGCTTTTGTCTACAATTACTCAAAATCGCATAAATCACTGAAATTTTATACAGCTGTAGATTGTGAAAATAGAGACGTGCATCCCAAAGGGGTCCAAACAATGAAAAAGGGAATTTCTAATGCCCAACACGGTGTGGTTTGGGGGGAGGAAAGGGACCAACGGGGACACTGTTAAAAATAAAACTGTAAAAAACAGGCATTTGACTGGCAGCTGGGGACTAACTACAGGCAGAAAGTTATAAAAAGAACTGGAGCATTTGTAAAAAATACCGAAACCATTGCAGGGAACGTAAAATAACGGCACAAAATCTCAGCTTCAACGTGTATGTGGTTTCTGAAGTGTTTTTTAAACAATATTAAGGAATTAAAAATTATTAAATCCTCAGACCACAATTTTCAGGTTTGGGGGGTAGCTTGGCATCATACAAAACGTTGTATTTACGTTACCACGTGTTGTTAAAAAAGTTATAATTTAAGGAAAAACAATTCTGAGAAAAAGCAATAAACAAAGGGAAAAAAGTGAGAAATAAAGATTTAACCAGTGTATACACTTTGGTTTATATGTAATGTACACATTCCAATGTCAAACATATTACTAATCATCATATGGAATAACTTAATACATTGTACCTTACATAGATTTCGAACCAGGGCCTTAAGGATTACAAGTCCTAAACCTTATCACTACACTACACGACTTTAATGACAGCAGTTGCAAAATTAAATATCTGTATTGTTTGTACTACTTTTTTCAAATTAACTAAATATATACAAAAAAGAGGAAAGAGTTTTTTAAAACAAACATTTTTAAAAAAATGATAAGGAAAAATAAGATTTTGCATTTTTTAATGAAGTTACTTACGCGTTATTTAACACATTTTATAGGTAATTTAAAACAGTTTCATATAGTTTCGTTATTCTTATATTCAAAACAAAGTAAGTTACAAAAGACGTGTACTATTACGGAAAATTAATAACGGTCAGCGTCGTTTTCGTATAAATAATACCTTTTCAAAATGTGTATATATATAAAAAGTATCAAAACAATTATTTTACATTTTTTGCTTCCAATTGTAGTTTATGTTAGGTATAGGTAATAAAGAGTGAAGATTATGAAAATATTGGGGTTTACCGTAATAAAAGGTTAAAGTCTGGTAAAATGAAGGAACATTTAACAGTGTACACATAACTAGCCCCGACATCGCACTGGCTTAAAACTGGCTAAGTGTCTTCTTTTCGCCAGTCTTTGCCTTGCTTAGCTAATGTTCTGAAACAATTATAAATATTAAATCTCCGCGGTGTTTTCTTGGTCACAATGGGTTGTGGGAGGGCAGGCGCCTATATGGTAGGCTTAGCAGGCCAGTGACGTACCCAACCGGTGGGGGTGGGAGAGGGAAGGTGGAAAAGTGGTCGAAATAGGGAAAATAACCAGGGAGGTGCGCGAAGTCCCGTGCTCAGACAATTGAACTGGACCGTTGTCCAGTGTTTATGGAGAAGGAAGGACCAAATTCACCCTCAGGACTCCTCAGGAGAAGAAAAAGGCCTGGGCCCCCCTTCGCAACCCCCCCCCCCTCATTTGCACACCCCACGGGTTTGCCTATCCGAATATGCAACAAAAGTCGGCTATTCCGCGTATTAAAACAAGGTCCACTAGTCCGATATGGAAGTGCCCACTGTACCCAACGGCAAAGGTCTGCAACGCGGACCTAATATAATGTTCGGAATCGAGGGACCCTATTTAATTTTCGGATATAGCGGGTCTATTTCATTTTTCGGATAAAAATTGGGCGTTACTATAATAAAGTACTATTACATTCGACGATGCAATTTTATTACATTACCCGTTTTATTAACGGCAGAAATTAGTACATTACGCGTCAATTAATACATTACCTAACATCACCACCCAATATTATTCCGCGTAACCAAAGTGGCCGGTATGTAACAAGTGGGGACGCGTAGGTAAAAATTTGCCCCCTGTGTGTAATAAACAGGTATGTCCTAACACGGTATTGTAATCAAATTGGCGCGTACTTTCTACAATCTTATCCATTATGCGGCAATGTTATTACATTACCAGTTTCACTTCTGACGGCAAAATTACATACGCGTCGCTTGTTTAACCTTACCCGAACCAAATACCCCTATATTTTCGCGTAACAACGTGCCGCGTTATGTAATAAAGGACATGCCGGAGAAGGAATGGAGGACGCCCTCTCTAGTTTCATGAGAACGGCTGAACTTGAAACGTTTGCATATAATAAAGCGACATGCTCAAAGTTTACCTTTAGCTGGTTTCATAAAAAATCCCACACTTTACAAAATTTCCCCACACAGTCGGTTTTATGTAAGTTATAATACAGGGGTTCAATGGGTAATTAAAAAGTTCCATTTTGAAGCATTTCCACCCAAGAACCACAATGCCGCGTTGCAAAGGATGTGCGCTTATAATTATTTAGCACATATATGCAGTGGGCGTTCTGGTATTGGGGTGGAAAGACCTCATGTTGCATTTTGTTTTCTGGGGGAGGACGCCGCGAACACTAAATGGAATTGCCAAAAATAACAACGAACTTTTTACATCTACACCTTACCATATCACTATATGGTATAAGGCATGCTAATCTACCAAAGGCTCTTGTTCAGTAGCCGTGGATGAGCCCACGGTAGCTACATGTTAACAACAGCTGACATGCACTCCTGGGTATCATAAAAATCATACTAAAAGTCAGTAATGAATGCTCAAACAATGGTGATTGAAAGCTATTGAAACTGCGCCATGGGCCATGATGAGAGAGAGAGGGAAACTGGAGAAGGAGATCTCTCCCTTCGCTATACCCTCCCCCCTCTTCTTCCCTCACTAACCCACATTACCTTATATTTCGGTTTTGCTTATCTCTTTTAAAAGTGCGCGGTAATAGGCAATGTGTTGTATTCCAGAGTCGTTGGTGGGAGCGGTTATATAAAGCGAATAAAACCTTAGCAGCAGAAAGTGAAGGGTATTGGCTTATTGTTATAAGGGCTGCTCAGGTAGTATTTATAGCTTAGGAAGAGCCAAAAAGGTCTATATATAGGCATCACTTACAGACTCCGTGACAAAACGGGGCGCGATTCAACAGCTTCTGTTCCTCATATTAGTAATACAATGCGTCATTGAAATGAGGCATGCTCTAGCTTTGCTTTTCCAGAGAGCATACCTGAAGTCGTTTTTAAGGATTTTTCATTTTTCTTGAACAAGTGTATTTGGGGATAAAAAAACACCTTTGCGTACATGAGAGTAGTTGTCAAACACCACCAACTCAAACTTGATGGTGGAATATAACTATTTTGATTATAGGGGGGGGGGGGAGGGGGGGGCCTCCCTTCTCTCCTTAATTCCGGCGATGTCCTTTTCCTGTTGTGTAATAAAACAGTTAATGTAATAAACTTGCCGCGATATTGTAATAAAATATTATTACAGTACGTGTTTTGTTACGCCGAATTTATGTTGAATTGTAAATTTCTCTTCTCTAAAAATTTTGAAACTATTAATCAAAGAAAGGTTTTTTAACGGGAACTCGACCAGTCAGTAACTTTCTATTGCAAGTCTAATGAAATTACCATTGCTTTTACAATCGATTTGGCAGAAAGAAAGGCGTCTTGTTTTGTTATACTTCAACCCATAGTTTATACTAGCACGCTTGCTACATCATGGCGTAGCCAGGGGGATTTGCAAGCACCCCCCCCCCCCCAATGTAAAAGTCCGCTATCCGCTATATCAGTTATTCATGCTGAAGGTCCGCTTGTCATGTTGAAGTTTTACACCTGTATAAAAGCTGTTGTTTTAAGGGTTGTGGCTGCATATGAATGAATTACCAGTACGCATTATTACTTATTATATTCTTTTGTTTGTCAACGCCGAGTGTCCATTCCTTCCAACCCCCCTCCACCACACGCTCTTCAGAGTTTGGGGCTACGGTAAAAAACATTGTGGCAACTGGCGAGCGCAACGAGCCAAGCCGCAATGTTGCCCCTTCGCGAAAGGTACACTTCTGGCAAAATCGGCCCCCCCCCAAATAAATTCCTGGCTACGGGCCGGACTACAAATAATAGCAATCAATCGACCATGAACCTTGCCGGTGACTACGAGGTTTTTTCGTGGAGGGTGGTGATGTAAAAAAAAACGCTGCGCGAGTGCTTAGCCCCCACCCCCCACCGAGGGGGCATCAATCTTTAGCATGTATAGGGTTGCAAGGCGGACGCTTCCAATCTTCGGGGGGCAAAATGGCCTTTAAATAAAAATTTTGAATTTTGTGACTTGTGGAAAATTGATCTGAGTATTAACATAGTCATTTTTTTTTTTTTTTTTTTTTTTCACATCAATTCAGAAAAAACTGTATGAAAACGCGGATATTCATAACTTTTTTGGTGAAAATTAAATTTTCCCCCACACTGTGTGTCTATGGAAATTGACAGTGTTGCTGGGACACCGAAACTATGCTCATTTGACGTTTGATACACGGAACTCTAGTATTTGACGTAATGTTAGGGGTTGAGTACTCTATTTTGAATGAGGACCATAGCTATCAAATTTGTACCGAAATAAAGTGCCTGTGATATTCCTGTATCGTAATAGGCTGGGTCTGCCAATCCCCCTTATCATCAATTTGGGATCATCCTGGCTTTACCTATATATATCTACCACCGGTGGATGTATTTTTGCTATATAAAGGGAGCGTTTAAAAATAGCCCAATTGAAAATAAATGGTACCAGGGAAAAGGGGTTTTAGCAGGAGGAAAAGTGTTTAAGTAAAGTGAGAGGGGGGGTCCTGTGGACCGGCATTTTGTTTTTCGTGGGCTAAATTATTTTTAACAAAATTTTATGACAATTGCAAATTCAGTTGCGCATATTTTGGTGAAAAAAAAATCGGCCTTGGCGTTTTTATGCTAATTAGCATAAATAAGCACTATGTGTCACTATTCACAACTTGTTTGGCCCTTAAAATTTTATAAGATTTGTATTTCAGCATGTAAATGGATTTATGTTGTACGATTATGAGCCCATTTTCCCATGTTGCGGGGGCGGAGGAAATTTGTGCGCGTTATTAATGGCCGTCCGTATTTGGCCCGCCATTTTGAATCGGTTACAAAGCGAATTTATTTTTTCCAGTTTTATGTTGTATGGCTGTGTTTATGTACCCCACCAATGCCAGAGTTTAAAAAAAAAAATCCACTGCAAAGTGTTTCAGAGGGGGTTCCAAAGGGCACACAAGACCCCACTTCCCACCCATACACCAACGGGGAGTGCACCAGACATACACTAAAGGGTTAACATAGTTCAATAAAACAAGAGGACCTCCGGGGTGCGGTGGGAATTGGAATAAAGTTATCCGGAAAGTGTCTGATCAGGGTGTTTTCGTGCGCACGTGAGTACCCCCCTGGATACGCCGGTGGTTGAATAGGACAATTTTTAATTCCTTGAAATTAGTGAAATCGACGTATATTGTCTTGTTATTACATAACGGGTAATTGTTATTACTACGCGTCAATTTTTTGATTACATTACACGAACAATTTTATTACATTACGCGTCACTGATTTTTTATACATACGGTCAATTTTTATTACATTACGCGTTTTATTAACATAACACGTCACAATTATTACATTACGCGGTCGGTTATTCCATTAACACGAAATGTAGTACAAACCACGGTGTTTGTGTACAACCACCCCCCTACAATTCAAGCCACATTTCGTTTGACATAACTTCGATTTAGAAAATGGAATGATTGGACACTACGTTTCAAAGGTCTAAAGTCAGAAATTAACAATCTAACAACGATTTCACTTCCATTATTCATGCGATCTGAGGTAAATAAGACATTGACGCATCGGGCCAAACAAATAAACAAACAAGACAAATATGCCGGAAAACAATGACGTGGTAAGCTTAAATGTCATGTTCTTTGCATATTGCTTTTTTATGAAAGAAAGAGAAAAAGTTGAAATGCCTCGTTTCAAATCAACTAAGATTAATTTTGTTGTCATTCAGGGTGAGACTAATAGTCAGTGTTTCCTACATCTGCACTGATGATGTGCAATCATTTGTGTTTACACTGCTGCGTACCAGTTGATGATGTTTGTTGATGAATGTGGTTCCATCGCGTTGAGTCAGTTCTCCGAAAGTCGGCCTTCACAGGGGAGACGTGAAGTGGATGGGTGCAGGAGTGGGAGACTCCAAACTCTTCTCTCATTGTTTGTTGTCTGCATTTTGTCTTGTTTGTTCATTTGATTGCTCTATGCGTTCATGTGTTATGCTCACAAAAACGCGTGCGCGATGCTAGTCCCCCCCCCCACCCGGGGGGCCTCCTATTATTAAATGTGATGGTTGCAAGGCTGGCGCTTCCAATTTCGGGGTGGCAAATTTGCTAAATTAAAAATTTTGGAATTTTTGCATTGTGGAAAATTGATCTGAGTATATACACTATCATTTCCCATCAATGTCAGAAAAACCTGTATGAAAATCGGATATTCCTAACTTTTTTGGTGAAAATTAATTTGCCCCTACAACTTGTGTCTATGGAAATTGACAGTGTTGCTGACACGAACTTATGTCTTTTGACGTGATTACACGAACTTATGTCATTTTGACTTACTTTAGGCATGTTGGTACTCAATTTTCGAAAGAGGACCATAGCCTATCCATTTGTACCAAATCAAGTGCCTGTGATATTCCGGTATCGTACTAGTCAGTTTCCAATCCCCCCTCTATCCATCACTTTGGGATTCATCCTGTACTTTACCCTATATATATATACCCGGTGGAGGTTTAGTTTTTGGCTATAAGGAGCGTAAAATGCAATTTACAATATAATAGGTAATCCAGAAAGGGTGTTTTAGCAAGGTGGAAAATGAATAAGTAAAGTGAGGGGTCCATGTGGACACGGCATTTTGTTTTTCGTGGGCTAAATTTATTTTAACCAAAATTTTTATGCAATTGCCTAAAGATCAGTTGCGCATATTTTGGTGAAAAAAAATCGGCCTTGGGTTTTATGCTATTAGCATAAATAGCACAATGTGTCCACTATTCACACTTGTTTTTGCCCCTTAATTTTTTAAGATTTGTATTTCAGCAATGTAACGGGATTTATGTTGTCTATTATGAGCTCATGTTTTCCCATTTTGGGCGGCGGGGAATTTGTGCGCGTTATAAATGGCCGTCCCTTTTTGCCGCGCCAATTTGAATCGTACCTCGAATGTAATTTTTTCCAGTGATGTCGTATGTTTTGTTTTATGTATCCCACCAATGCCCCAGAGATTTAAAAAAACAACTCCACTCTGCCGTGTTTTCAGAGGGGGGCAAAGGGGACACAGACCCCACTTCCGCACCCCATAAACCAACGTGAGTGCACAAGACTACACCAAATTGTAACATAGTTATCAATAAAACCAGAGTACCTACCGGGGTGCGGTGGAATAAAGTTATCGGCGGAAAGTGCCTGTCAGGGTGTTTTTCCGGCGCACGTGTAGTACCTCTGGGATACCGCGGGGGTGAATACAGTTTTAGTTTTCCTTTGAACATTATGTGAAATCGAAAGTATATTGTCATTTTATTTACATAACGCGTTACTTTTTATTTACATTAACGCTTCACTTTTTTTTATTACAATTACACTAAAAATTTTTATTATCCTTACGCGTCCAATGATTTTTATTACATTCAGCGTCCATTTTATTACATTAACGCGTTTTATTACCTAAACACGTCAACATTTTATTACATAGTCGTCTTTTTACATACGCCGAAATTGGTATTACATAACACGGTGTAACACCCCCCCCCTAAAATGCAAGGACATTTCGGGGTTGCATACTCTTCGCTTAGAACTGGGATGATTGGCACTTTACCGTATTCCAAGGTCTAAAGTCCGAAATTAAGCAAATTAACAACGATTTCACTTCCATATTCAGTGCGATCTGAGGTAAATAAGACATTGCGCCATGGGAACAAATAAACAAACAGACAAATATGCAGGAAAATAATGACGTGTAAGCTTTAATAGTCCTTTTTTTTGCATATTGCTCTTTTTTAATGAAAAAAGCGAAAATGTTTGAAATGCCTGTTGCAAATCAAAATAAGCTTAATTTTTGTTGTCATTCAGGGTGAGACTCAATAGTCGTTTCCTCCATCTGCATGATGACATCATTTTAGTGTTATTACACATGCTGCTTACCCATTTGCTGATTTCTGTTGATGAATGTGGTTCCATCGCGTTGAGTCAGTTTCTCGATCGGCTTCGCATTTCGAGTGGTGTGTGCTTACTCAAATCTCATCTCTTTGTTGTTTTCCTGCATATTTGTCTTGTTTTTTCATTTTGTTTGCCTATGCGTTCATGTTTTACGCATATTTACTTCAGATCGCAATGACTATGAAAAGGAAATGACGACGTTGTTTAAATTATACTTACTGTACTTCTACCTTTGAATACATAGTTGCCACTTTTTCTGACAACAATTCATTTTTGTAAAAAGGGAGTCTGTGTTGATTGCCAAAAAGTACTTTTTTGTGAAAGCAACGACGTTGTGGTAGAGCCAAATGTTTTCCTCTCTTCAAAACTTGAAATTTTCTAAACATCCAGTTCTAGTAATTATGCAACAAAATTTCCTCGAATTTTAGGGGGAACTTATCTTTTGGGAACCCCTTTAGACAGTGCCCCAGGATTTCACGATTTGAAAAATCATGTATATTAAAGCAATAACAGCACTTGTTTTGGGAAGAGCGCCCCAATTTTCGCGGTATTTTGATATTTTTGCACAGTGGCATTGGTAATTGACTAGTAACCAATACCTGTGAATGTTAAAACTCCTATGGTTCAAAAGAAGGAATTTTGAATTAGAAATAATTAATACGGAGATCTCCGATAATAATTCACGCGACGGCTGCTGGAAACGGCCTTACAATAAGAAAAGCGGGCAGTTTCCGCCATGTACGTGTCTTACGCTCATCCAATTGTTTGTTTCCGTCATTTTCAGGAAAGTCCAGTTAAGGTCATTTTCGTGAGATGACACTGTTTCATCATGGACGGACATAAAATTGGCTTTTTCAGCTCCTCTATTAAATTACAATCAGGGATCCCGATTCTAATTACAAAATCGATTCTTTTATGACAAATACGAATTTTCGAGCATTACCACTCGCAGGTATAGTTTACTACACAATTACCAACACAACTGTGCAAAAATCTCAAATTTTGAAAATTGGGGGCGGTCTTCAAAAATGTGCTGTTATTGCTTTAACTTTTGAACTATATGGCCAAATAATAAAAAATCTTTTTTTACAAAACGTTTCAATAAGGCATAAAGAATGTGTGTGTTTATGTATCTTTTATAGTGTGAGCGTAGTAACAAAGACGATGCTTTTTAAATTCATAAATACAGTCATCTTCACACATGATTACTTCAAATATTATTTATAGCTTATGCGAACTACCGCTGGACTCGTTCCATATCTTGAGTAACAATTTGCAAGTTTGTGAATAGCACAGATTAGAGGCGCTCGTCGGACTCAGAGATTTTGAAACATATTTGTGTGTATTAATTACAAACAGTCCACTAAAATGCTCAATTATTATTAACTGCTGATAAATCAGATTTTTTTGCTTTGATGTAGAAAACATTTATGTTACAGTACCATATAATACTGCTCTCATCAATAGACCCATGCTCTGGACAAAAAGATGCAGACTGCTTCTAAAATATGAAAATTACCCTAATTTTAGTATGTAAAGCGGTAATTTTAAAAAGGGTGACTTTGATGAAAATTCGCAGCTAAAAGAAAACTACGGAAAGACCCAAAATTGAACAATTTCTCACCGAAAAACAACCATTATTAATTCTTTGTCACCGAAGGACCACCGATTTTAACTCGTGCTCTATCGCTGATAAATCCCGATTTTGAAGTAGGCACTCATATGCCAAGTTCATATATGATTACCCTCGAGACTGAAACATATGAGCTTTGAAAGCTCATTTCTTAAAGGGGCGTGTTCCGATCGTCTTTGGGACCCCCCTGATTTACCCGGAAGTAGTATCGATTTTGATATCAGATGAAAGGCCGTACTTTTCTCATTGTCGTCCTGAAATTTGAGCCTCGAATCCATTTCATTCCAAAGATATAAACAAAAAACCGCCGTTTTAGTGGTTAACCACTTTTATTAGCACAGTATTGAATAGGGCTTTGCAACATGCATTATTGCGTCTACCATCAAAACCGCAAGTTTGTTTCCCACGGTACTTGATGGGATGTATGTGCAAGTGCCAGGGTCTCATATCAAGTAGAGAACACAATACACATAAATCGGAACAACCACCTTTAAGAGGGTGTGATTATAATCCCACAATTCAAAATGCGGTATGGCATCTCGTCATCATCACCACATTTCCATTGTAATTACACTTGACCATCAACTTGTTTTTAATTAAGAAATAAAGGGTGATGCAGTATCCTTTATGGGCGAATAATGTGTCCGAGGTCGGAAAAAAATAAATAATGGACGAGGCGCAGCCGAGTCCATTATTTAAATTTTTTCCGGCCGAGGATACATTATGATCCCATAAATAATACTGCAAACCCTTTATTTCTATTCTATTACCGAAAACAGCATGATATAATGAGAAAATGCATTCGCGACCCATTATTGCAGAATAATGGGCAGCAAACTGACCAATCAGAATGCTGCATTTTCAATAATGGGCAGCAGAGGTAATAGAATATACAATAGAAGACCCCTCTTAGGATTCGGTCATCCCCAAATGTTACTGTGAAGTAGTCGCAAAATCACATGTTCTACTTTGCCATGTCAGTGATCTCTGTGTATTTTTTTCTGGTTTGTATTTTGATTTTTCTATCATGTTTTCTGTGTTTTTTTTATATGTTTTTGTTTGTTTGTTTTGTTTGTTTTATGTATTGGTTTTTTTCTAAAAAGCGCGTCGATCATTTTTCTCTGTATAGCGTTTCATTTCCTTGTATTGCATTTTATTTTTTATTATTATATAATTACGTGGATTTTATTATTGATGCATCGGTGGATAATTATTCCAATCATACATCCATCGGTGCATAATGTATAAATTAAAAAAAATCATACATCCATATGTATAAATAAAAAAAATCATACATCCATATGTATAAATAAAAAAAATCATACATCCATATGTATAAATAAAAAAAATCATACATCCATATGTATAAATAAAAAAAATCATACATCCATATGTATAAATAAAAAAAATCATACATCCATATGTTTTGAATAACATTTGTCTCTTTTTCCCCTAAAATCTTGTGCTATTGAAGGGGTTATATTTGATATGTTTCTTTCCAGAACCACAAATTTTATTTATATTATGTACGTTTCTCTAATATTTTACAAAATGCTGTTATCATTAAAAATATTATCATTATTAATTATTACTCTTTCACGCCATAAAAACATAACAATAAAAACAAACTTACCAACAGCAAGAGCCGGCGCAGACAAGGCTGCCAACGATATCAGCAACAGGTATAATTCCATAGTTGCACAGCTACAGATCCTCTGCTGTGTCTAGTTGCGGCCACTACACAGCAATCACAGGTTGTTATACGCCGCCAACCTGTAGCCGAGTAATGAACAATTTCAATTTAGAGTCAAACGCTAACGGGTAAAAGTGCGAAGGGCGTATACAACTCTTCCGTATGCATACAATTGTAATGCAATAATAGATTTTATTCAATAAGATCATAAAGGTAGAGCTTAGGGAAGTGTAGCTATGGACAAATGGCTCATGGTTACTACTTTGCGCACAAACTGCTTATTCATGCAGATCTGGGCATCTTTTGTATGGGCATATGAGTATAGTTGGTAGTTACTTAAAAGAAAAATCATTGACTCTTTCTTGCTGGTGACATTGCTCTACAAACTTTTTTGTTTAAATTCTATATTAAAACTTTCTTTTGCAAAACATTAAAAATACCCATATCCAAATACAATACCGGCTATGATAATGAATTGTGGGCATACCTGGGGTATACTTGGGTGACTCAATTTCTTATGTTTTTTTTTTTTTTTTTTTTTTTTTTTTTTTTTTTTTTTTTTTTTTTAATAATTTTAACAAAAGAAAAGCCACAAGTACAAAAACAACACCTCGTAAACATGACTGTCTGTCTGTCCGTCTGTCTGAACAGACGATAATAGAGGTGCAAGAGAGGGAGATAGATAAATGGATAAATCGATTATATATAATCTATATATACTATATAATATATATAAATATATATACACTTAATATATATAAAATGTAATACATATTTAACACAACACTCACAATCATATGTGTGTTTGAGGTTGTTGTGCCGCGTGCGTGTTTGTGTGTATGTGTGTGTGTGCGCGCGCGCGGGTGTGTGGGTTTGTGTTACGTGTGTTAGGGTTGGTGTTATGTCACTCTCTCTTTATGGGGCCTGAAATAGGCCAACGCCTCTGTATTGCGGTTAAACGCTAATGCTGCACTTTTACGCCGGAGCTGAGAGTCGTAAAAATACCAAGTTCGCTATCTACTTCCTGATACTAAGAACACACGCCCATATTTTTGAAATTTGTCTTAGAAGAGGTGACTTTTTTAAAATTTTAAAATTCTAATTTTTAAAAAATCCCGTTTGAATGTATAATTGGTGGTAAGTCACTTTTTTTTAATTTCATGATGTATGCACAATGAGACCTAACATAAAGTGAACAGTAGAATATGTGACCTTTTGTAACTGAAAAATACACAAACTTGATAGAGCAGAATGAATTATACAGCATTGCCGATGTTCCAAAGAAAATCTTCGATAACCACTTAAAATGACCTTTACCAGAATATCGGAATTTTGATATCTTCGATAATTTTGTTTACGAAAAATGAATGAAACTCAAAGGAAAAAAAACAGTACACAGCAAGTATCCCCAATTGAGAACTTAAAAGCGAATACATTATTAAACTCTAAAACGTATTACTTTTTATGACTTGCATAAAACAGTCGCTGTCTAGTATCAGAATAACTGCAGTTGTTTTAAACTTTAGTAAATTAAAGTATTTTTTCGAACTTGGATAACTGGTTCAAGTATGCGGGAATAAGCACTATGCACACGGGAAGTTGGGGACATGCGGACTACGTTACCTCGTCTCTAAAGATAAACCTTCAATTAAAGCGGCAAAAAATTATCAACCAAACCAAAGAAGCTTTATTCAGATAGTATTACATTCTGCCACTCCTTTGCTTGTATTTGAGCAACCCCGTCAATGGATAAAGGCGTCGGGGTCTATAGTGCATTCTTCAGTTCTGTCGTGCAAGCAGATATATTTTAATTGATTTCTCACCTCGAACGGTCGGCTTTTACACTTGAATGTGACCCTGAACATGGGCAATTTTCTCCTTGACATGTCAAGTCCCCATTGCAGTTTACAGACCTATTTGAAATGCATAAAATTACAGGTTTAATTGCATCAATACTAAATTTTAACATTAATGGAAGATTGAAGGAAATAAGCACACAAATTATGTTTCTAAATCTGATTATCTCTTGGCTTACAAATATCTTAGAGGTGACCGTAATGGATACGTCCTAATGTACTTCACCATAAACATATAAGCACCAGATAACGATTTAAAACCACTCTCCACCTCTGTTACAATAATCACTATTTGTCTTTATAAGAAGTCATTTATTTTTCAAAACTAATTTTTTTTATTTCGATTTGTAATAACACAATGTACTAAAAAGTATGCACCGTTCGACGTAGCTTAATATTGGGGGCGTTACTAACTACTGCCAAAACCACTATTTTTTTTTATGTCACCTCAACAAATATTCTTTGTCCAGACGGGCTTGCATACGACCTTAACAAGTACATGGCTCTCAAATGATTACCCCTACCTGCAATAATGCATGGACTATTACTTGGAGTTTATTATTGTTTTTCATTGAACCATAAATTTGATAGTGCTGTACAGTTTTCAGTTTCCTCATTATCACACTTTCGTTCATAAACAACATCATGCTTGCAAACACCTTGATGATATGTTAATTACTGGGCAATAATATTGATAAAAAATTGTGTCACCGGGCCTACCTGGTTAAACAAAAATTCAATTGATAGGTTTGTTTTAATGTTACCATTGTTGTTGTTTTGTTATTTGTAACTGTTGTGGTATATATTTTGCTAGTGCTATTCAGTTTTCAGTGTTGTTCCTTTATTGGATGTGATGCGTTTTATTCTTTAGCAAATAATAGTTTTCCCATGATGTCTTGTTTTCTAAATATAGAGTAAATGTACAAGTGTATAGATCCTCTCGATTAATAAACCTGTTTCGTGGCAGACTTAACTTTATTGGCTTGTGTTTTCCATGTTCCCAATACTGGGCTTTTACTTTGGATTTCAACCTGATTAAAAATAGATATTAATTTTTAACCTTAAAGGCCAATTAAATAACAAGGCCATTTGAATGCAATACCTGGGAAGTCAGAACGGACATAGGATATAGTCACAAGTCCCCCCCAAAATT